>JAMKCH010004130.1:0-68395 GCA_023653785.1 Ophioderma brevispina
GCCTACTGGTAGCGTTTAGACATTGACAGTTGGCTAAATTTTATCATTTCAGCATTCAATGACTTTCTATGAAATAACTAAAATTGCATAGTTTATGAATTCACACAGTTTATTTAAATGCAACATGCATGCAAAGGATACAATACATTCATAGAGTGAAAGCTACATGCACTGTGCATGTGTCTGGCACCTGGGTAATCGAGCCTACTTACAGTATCCAACTGATTACTAAAGTCTGGTGTTAGATATATGAATTCAGGTTGAGACACCATCTATACCAATGACGTAAACATTTAATGAAAACATGAAACTAATGTATGAATAGTACTCTTCCTTTTTTCGAACAGTCACGGAAACTACAATCCAATTCCATTGGCCTTAATGATTTTTGTTTATTTAATCTGCTTATATTATTTTTATGTATTTTTATATTTTATTTAAATAATTGTTTTCTTTTAATCTTTATTTGTTTCCGCTTTTCTTTTTTATTTGTCATTTGCGTTTTCTATTTTTCACTGATTGTTCAATTGTTAATTCTTTTGAATTTTTTATTTATTTATATTTTAAATTTATTTTCTTTTGTTCCCATTGCTAATTTTTGTTTTATTATTATTAGTTTATCAACTTTTTTATTATTTTAAAGATTTTAATTTTTATTAGTTCATGTTTTATTTTAGTACTTGTTATATTGTGTTTTTCATTTGTTTTGCATTTGTTATTATTTTTTACATTTAGTTTTGTTATTACCTTTTGTATTAATTTAATTTGCTTATATTATTTTAATGTTTTTAATAATTTTAAGTTAATATTGTTTTTCTTTTAAAATCTTATTTTATTTGTCTTTTCTTTTTTATTTGTAGTTAGCGTTTTCTTTTTACTCATTTTCAAATTTTAATTCTTTGATTTTTGTTTTTGTATTTATTAATATGTTTAAATTTAGTTTCTTTTGTTTTCGCTTTTCTATTTGTGTCAGTTTCATTATTATTATTTTTCATTTAGTGGCCTACTTATTCCCAACGTCGTGATTCAATTTAGCTGTGTAGTTGTTAAAAAAAGAAAAAAGGGGAAAAGGAGAAAAACAACGCAAACACGGCCATCTTTTCTCTTGGTAACAAACACGTCAAACAAGAACAACTAAATAACAAACCAATGAAAAACAAACTTCCTTGACCGATTTCGAACCCAGACTCGGGGGAAAATAATGCATGTGTGTCAGCGCCTCTAGACGCTGGGCCACCTAGAACTTACTCTATTTTCGTGTAATCTGCTCAATTGGTAACAAGGTGATGGAAGACCGCTCGAGGCACAATTGACATGACCATATGCGTGTTACTGGAGGATTCCATTATAGAGTTTTTGAAAAATATTCCTTAAATTTCTCAAGGAAAATGGAGAACTTCTTTGATAATCTATGCCGAAATAAATGTAATTTTTAGGTCATAGGGTAATCTCGAGCAACTCTCATTTATTTTCCACCTATTTGGAAACAATACGCTATGTACAATACGTGATTGTAACGTAGAATCCCCAATTGGGCTACAGTTTCTACGGCGGTCCGGAAAGGGTGTAGTCTTGTCACCCCCCCCCCCAGACTGCGAAAGGTATTTATCTAGTCTAACGTTATCTCGGAAAACGAAGGGGTTTTGTGGAGATTTGCATATCAGAGGGTCGTCATAGGTTTGTTTTGAATATGTATCGTAATGGGTCTCTGAACCTTAGAACCTAGCAAGAAAATTGAACGTTTTGTCAGGTACTTCGGTGCTCGCCAACACGGAAAAAGTAGGCACGCTAATCGCTACGGGCAGCCATCCCTTGTACTATCCGGACCGCCGTAACAGTTTCCAAAGCCAAGATAATAGGTGCGCCCGTAGGCGCCCCTTAAAAATAAAGTGAAAAAAGGGTATAATGTAATTATGCCAGCACGGGACTGTTAAAAACAGACATCAGACTGAAAAAATTCTCATAATCGATTGTCACAAACATGGTTGCTAATGATCACAATGTTAGCGTGTATGTGAGCTAGTGGGTGAAAAGCCCCTTTGCGGACAGTAGAAATCATTCAATTGACTAGGTTACAATGATGTCCCCAAACTGCCTGTATATTAGTATCAGAATGGGTAAAGACGGTCAAGGTTCGTGTTTCAGCGCGTGGCTCATTGAAATTGGCACTGCAAAATTGTTGGTGGGTTATTGCTTGATCAGCAATGTGAAGACAGTTCATCATAATTACAGAGTGTCCAACGAAACTCTTTACTCTAAGGAAGGCTGTCCTGAAACTAAAGGACAGACTCAGAGATTTTTGGAAATATAAATGGTGTAAGTAATTAAAAATAAAAAAAATAAAAAAAATAAAGATAATCACCTGAAATCCAATTCAAAATGTTAGAGATGAACAGATTGGTTGTTTCATGCGTAAACATTTATGCATATTTATAACAGATGCCAGAGGGGATCCCGTGCATTTCAAAGATTCCAGATCGAATTTATAAACAAAGTAGTGATTTTCTATATGAAGGACTTCGATTGGAGATTGTAGCTATTTCACACCAGAATTAGTATATGACAAGCATTATGATATGCAAAAAACACGATCTGTGAAATTGAGTGTGTCCCTCATCAGAAATCTCTGAGTCAGACTTTAACATCACAGTATCCAAAACACATGTTAACCCTAAGAGACTGAATCTCTCACCATTCCAAGGCTGCAGCATCGATTGCGTCATCAAACGAAGACCCATATATGGGGACGAAATTGTGGCCGGCAGGGATTTCAAAATCATCATAGTTGTGGTTATCCCTTGTCATGGGACTTTGGCCCGAAGGGCTATGGTTTGAAGGACGGCCCTGAATTTGTGAGTTTGCGCTCTCCCCCCTTCCCTTGGGTTTGTCAAAATGTTGACCCACATATTAACCTAAAACATACTCGTAACTGCTCGCTTTCAGTGGTTGGTGCCAGATTTCTTAGGGTGGGCAAAGTGAAATTTTTGGGGGTGCAACAACTGAAATTTTGAGAGGCGAAAAAGTTCCAAAAATTGAGATTTCCCACAAATTTTGGCCCAACCTCACAAAATTGCTGCATATTTGCCTAAAATTTTGGTGATTTTTGCCTTTTGGCTCCAAATCGCTAATTTTTGCCCCAAAATCCATTTTCCTTCTGGCCTGGGGGGGGGGGCGAACCGACACTGTGGAAAGAAAAAAAATTAGAAGCATTTGCCACCCCCTCCCCGTTGATGCCGCCAATGCTCGCTTTCTCCATGTATGCACACATTTTCATGGACTCTGCATGTAATGGTCCTTGGGTTACCCTCTAGAGTGGGGTCAACGGTCATATAGAGGTCTGGTCACAAAACAAGGTCAGACTCTCAAATTGTAGGGTGTTCCCACATGTGTTGAATACCATGGTCCTTTGGTAGTGAATAGCTTCATACTTGGACAGAACCACCACTGGCACAAGACTAATTTTGTAGTGTTACACAGTAAACCATGTGACTTGACCCCCATTTACAAACTGTGATGCAGAGACCCACATGCATTCCAAGGAACGCTGCATTTTGTTGTAAAAATTATTTCTTTTCTATCTTTTTACCCATTTCCAGCTGCTGTCTGTACGCTTTCAATGGCTTGTCAGGAGTATATCTACTGTCCCTCATGGGCCCTGCCGCTCATGCCTAGCCACCAAGAAGTACTACCTGGCCGGTAAGTGCGTGGGGTCTTCCTCTTTCTTTCTGTTAGGTTAAAGGTGCAAACTAAGATTTTACCATACAGGGCCCCCCCTAAAATAATACCTTTCCCGAAAGTACTGATTGTGGCCCTTGATCTGTAAGGCTTTACATTTTCCCCAAATTTCCTCATCTAAAAGGTTTAAGCTGAGAAATGTTTCTTGGTAAAAAAATTGGTTGCAATTTCAATAGGAGCAAGCAAAATTCAGCCTATTGTTTTCTATTGAAATATAGCAAATCAAAAATGCCTATTTTTCTCTCTTTAGACATTCTGTATTACAAAATACTAAAGGTAAGAAATCTATGAATGTCTATAAAATTATAATTGACACAATATTTGGGTGACTCAAAATCTCTCGTTGCACTTAATGGCAGTTCAAATTGCCAATTTTTGGACCCACGAATTTTCGTTCGTGAAGGGTCTCATAGTACTGGGGGGTGAAGCCATGGTTTTGTAACCACTCTTGTGTTTACTATATCGTTGTCTTGAAATTGCATTGGTTGGATGACGTGGGAAAATTATGCAGCGTTTTCGTTTCGATCATAAGGTTGGGAAGGGAAAGCCAAGTTTGTATGGGGCTAAAACAGAAAACAAATGGTTGAATTTGGTTCGTTACGTGTCATACAGATCATTTTGGATGTGGGCATTGTAAATGGCCAGAAGCTGTTGGGAAGTAGCAAAAATCAATACAGTAAGCCCCCTCTGGCAAGCACCTTCACCCCCTTAGCTATTGTCCTCCATTGTAGCGCTACAGTATGTAGCCTTGATGCATTTGCATATACCTTAGTTGTGTCAATCAGTGTTGCTTGAAATTTTGTTGTTGTTTTCACTAATTAGGGCACTGACTACCTTGCAAGGACAAATTCCATGTCTGTTGAAATTTCCAGGCTCAACACCTTTCTGGATCAGATATATAATACCTAAATTGCGTTACAAGCCCGGTGCCTATAATAGGACCTTTTCGGAACCGACAAGAGAGAACTATTTGACTAGCGCCCCTTAGTATAGTTCTGGCAGATAAGCAACTACTTCTCTGGTGTTATATGACCCCCAAATCGCTCGTTGGTTACGATTTATCAAACTCATTCCTGCAAACCCTGCCCTGAACCATGAACAATCAAATGGCATAGCTTTGTAACAGCTGGTTCAGCCAAGGCCTTAATTCCGTAAGAGTGCCACGTACTGGATTTGTTTCCCCCACATCGGTCTAACATACCACAGGTCAAAGGACACCTGTTTGCATGACTTTTTTTAATTCCTTGTGATTTGTTTTGGAACCGATTGCTGGGGCAACTAATTCCATTATGAACACTCTACAGCGAATATCTTTTAGAGCATGGACATAAGCTTCAAAGACCCTATCGCGTTGCCGCCTTTGTTTTAAAACTCACCATGATCAATTTAAACCGGCTTGAGGTAATGGCGATCAAATCACCCTCTCAACAGGAGAGCTGCCAGCCATCCTCGCACCATATAGATTCTTTGCCGAAATCATATCCAAAATCAAAGAAATCAATGTATTTCATCTCAACATAAAAATACAATCAAATACAATATAATAATCATTGATAACCCATAATGGTGAATGAGAAGAGGACACTGCTAAACTCTAGTGGTGGATTGCAGTGCCCTAGAACTGTCGGTCCCAAAGTTAGTGACTACAGAATAGGGTGAACTTCGAACATTCTCCAGGAATTGTTACTTAATTATTATGTATATGCAAAAAAAAAAAAAATAAAATAATGTATTAAAGTGCCCGAAATCCCGATTCAAATAAACAGATTAATAAATATACATCCACTATGCTATATTTCCACGAATGGAACGGATCTTTTCAAACAGTCCCTGAATAAATACATCCTTTGTTTCCAGCCACAAAGCCTTGACTTAGCTTACTGAAAATAGAGGAGATTTGGGCTGTTTTCCTTTCGATAAAAATTTCATGTTTTTCTAACTTTCGGCAAAATGCCAACATCAGCTATCGGTCAGAAGACCCCAGAGTTCCCTGACCAACCATTAAATTTTTGCTTGGAAAGGTTTGCTTGAGTGGTCAAGCGTGAAGCGGTTGAACAGATTTAGCTGAAAGGTCCATCACGCGGCCCTTAAGTTTTCCAACAAATTGCCTTGTAAATGAGAGTAACCAAGGGTAATCGGATTACTAAATTTAGCAATCTTCTTTAGAAACCAGAAGATCAATCAGTCCCTAACCAATTTTCCACATTCAGTGTTTCTTTGGATCAGTAACCCGTGACAACTTGGGTGTCTTGGGAAATTTTTCCCCTTTCCATGATTCCCTCGGTACGATCTGCGAAGACTCGGGTCAAAGACTTACTTTGAATTTGGATTACCAGAGTGGGTGTGGCTTTTTCTTTTGTCTTAGATTTCCGCACAAAGAAAAGGTATAGTTGTTGGGTTCGTCACATTCGAAAAGCGTACTCATATGATAGTTCCGAAACGAGATTCAACTCAA
Organism: Ophioderma brevispina; assembly: GCA_023653785.1. Taxonomy (NCBI): domain Eukaryota; kingdom Metazoa; phylum Echinodermata; class Ophiuroidea; order Amphilepidida; family Ophiodermatidae; genus Ophioderma; species Ophioderma brevispina. The sequence goes on from JAMKCH010004130.1 coordinate 6,191, forward strand.
CCGATTATGTGGGATCGATACATAGTTTTCTATTCCTAAGCTTTTTATTGAAACTTTTACACCTTGGTTTGCTTTAGCTCTGTGATGCAATTTTCATATCAATGTCACGTTATCATATCCAAAACACAATCCCCATAGATACTCACATCCCGTACACAGGGGGGTACCCCCAATTCCGAGAACAGGGGCAAATGGTCCACTCTTTGCGAGATTTTGATAACCAGTCCAAAATTTAGCGAATGTTGACACCAAAGTCCCCTTTTGGTGAAACAAATGTCAAAAAGTCCAAAAAAGGACCGTTACCATTTTGAGGGGGTTAGGTCCACTTTTAACCCAAACGGTCCACTTTTTTGAAGTCCCGCACCTCCCCCTCCCAAAAAAAAAAATCCTGCGTACGGCCCTGTAGATCACAGAATCATATAGAAACCGATTAAAAATCGATTTTTTTTTTTTAAGGAAATTATTTAAAAAAAAAAAAACTTGTTTCATTTAAAAATTAAGAAATATTAGAATTAAACAAAGTATTTAAGGAATATTCTTTTTCCTCAAAGAAAAAAATGACAATCCTTTCCTTTTCCATATTAAAAAGAGAGATAAAAATACATAAAGACGAAGTTCTAACCAAACAAGCACTCAAAAAAGCATCATAGAAAAGAGACGCACAGAGACAGACATCAACAATTTTTTTGGGGAAAAATAATTCATACTAAGTTCTTGTGTTAGTTCGTGCCTAACACCAGTGCATAAGTTGCCTTGTGACTTCAACGTTACTTTTTAACTCTACAACCAGGAATTGTATCGACTTAAATTATGGTTAAAGTCTTATTGATGGTCAAATCAGGATTCCCATTATCTGGTGATAGTAGATGAATAGGATTATAACATCGACTGATTATAACATCGTCAGTGAATTCCATGTTAGTCCACAACAAAACAAAGTACAGCAACACTGAAACTTTCAATTTTTTCATCGTTATTAGCACAAAAGTCAGTTTGGTCGGTCATCCTCTCGGTATACTTGCACAAGAAAGGGCAGCTATCCAACTATGTAACATACCATTGAATTCCAGAAATGCTCGTATAAACACAGGTGGACTATTAAGACCTTGGTATTTTCTCCCCTGGGGTCTAAGGAAAGATTTTAGTAAATCATTAAGGACATGGTTATTCACGGGATATACTGCAGTGGATAACACGTTCGCCCGAATGAGTGTGCCAAAAACCGACCTTATTAGTTAGAGGGCGCTAATCAATTTTTCTCTCTTGTCCGGATTTCGACATCGCCTATTATAGGCCAACGGTGCTTGTAAAGCGATTTTACGGCCGTATATGATAGTACATCGTTTACAATGCGACTATATGTAAACAATTTCTCACATGAGTAATTTTAAAAAAAGGTTTATATTTCATCAAAATGCCTAAATTGTGTTTTTTCCATGATAAGCCCAGTGCATGCACCCAATCAAAATTTTGACACTGAAGTGGGGGGGGGACTGCTCAATTACTTTTTGGTCAGTCAGATAGTATAATATCCTATCCCCAGTAAAAATCATTTCTTCTCAATTTAAAATAAAACTGTCTGGGATTTCCCTGATCCACTAACCTTTCCTGTGTGTGTGTGTGTGTGCGTGCATGCGTTGTGTGTGTGTGTTTCTGTATGTGTGTCTATGTCGGTATGCCTGTCTGTGCCCGTCTCTCTGGCTGTATGTTTGTAGGTGTGTGTCTACATGTGTTGTAAACAAATGCAAAAATAAGTATTATATTGCAAGAAATTTGTCAAAACCTAATTCCTTGACTCACAAATTTTGAAGCTGTGACTTTGGAATATTCCAAGCCTTTCACCTCAAAAAACTAAGTAATATTATTATTGAACAATGTATGAACAGTACTTAAAACAATTGCTCCAAGGAAAGGATCATGAAAACCAATGTATGTACCAGGCCGTACGCAGAAGGATTTTTTACGGGGGGTGCGGGCGGGTCTTCGAAAAAAAAAGTTGGGGGAACTTGTTTGGAAAATGGACATAACCCCCTTTGAAATGGGCCATTTTTGAACGTTTTGAACACCCTCAAATCAACAAAAAGTGGTCTTTTTTGTCATATTTTCTCTTATTTTGGACCTTTTTATCAAAAAAATAGGCCATTCAAAATGTGGACCTTTTTCACCTCGTGTGGAATTGGGGGGTGCAACCGCACACCCCTGCATACGGGGGCATGGTATGTACATAAGTTACAGTGTGTGGGTGCAGCGGTTGCGGAAAGTATTTACCTACGGTTTTGTAGTCGTGATGTTGTTCACATCATTTTTAAAAGGCCGACTCGAGATTCCTGAGGAGGGCGCCCTCAATTTCCAAAAAAAAAAATTGTATATTTGCATGTAATAATGCTTGTCCATATACTAATCACTGTGTGGGAAAAATTGCTAAGCTTAAAACGAATCCTTTCATATAGAAAATCACAACTTTGTTATTTTGTTTATAAAATTCCGGATCCGGAATTTTTGTTATACACAAGTATCCTATGGGACGTAATACTATACATAATGTTTACTGTATCAAAACGAAAAAATCCGATCATCTCAAATTTCGGCATTATGCATTTTAGGTTACTATCTTTGTTCTAGTTGACTATTTTTCATTATTACACAAAAAATAATTATTTCAAACATCTGGAGTCAGACTTTAAGGAAGGCACCCTCAAGGGTTAAGTTAGAAATGAATAAAAGGGGCATTAAAGGCAATTCCAAGAATTCATTCCAAATATCAGCCCCATATGTCAAAGCATTGTGATTCCAAATATTTTATGAAAAAATAACTGATTTTTAATGGGAATGGATTTTTCGCATAATTTGAGGAAGAGCGCCCTCAAGTTAAGCTTACAAATAAAGGGAATATGCGGTTAATTAATGAAAGTTGATGAGTTATTGTTTTAGAGTTTTGTGTTATGGGGGTGAATGAAATATTGGATTGAAGTTCATCAATGAGTGTTTTTAGAGTTATTGGTGGTAAAGATTTATATTGAAAAAAAAATTGTTTGATTTTTTATGGGAATGTACTTTTGCATCATTTGAGGGAAAAACAACCTTAATTGAATTAAATGGGCATTATGCAATTTCAAAAGAGTTCATTGATGAGTTGTGTTTTAGGGTGTTTTTTGATGTTTGGTGAGTTATGGATTGATTCATTGATGATTATGTTCTTAGAGTTATTTTGGTGAATTAGGAATGGAGTTAGTTAATCAACGAGTTATGTTCAGCGAGTTTTAGAGTTATTTTTGGGGGACCGTTTATGGAGTCATCGATGAGGTTTAGTTTAGAGTTTGTTTGATATATTTTGGTGAGTTTATAGTATTGGAGACCATTAATGAGTTAATAGAGTTATTGGTTAGTGAGGTATGAATGGGATCATAATGTGGAGTTATGTTGTTAAAGTCATTTGGGGGAGTTATGGAGTTCATCAACCTGTTCAGAATGTTTAGGGGGTTTTTTTGGTGAAGTTGTGACTTTCATTGAATGAGTTATGTTTTAGAGGGGTTTTGTTTGGTGAGTTATGGATAGAGTTTCACCAATGATGAGTGTTTTTAGAGTGTTCTGTTGGTGAGTATGGATAGAGTTTCATTGATAAGTTAAGGTTCTTGGTGGTCACGAAAGCCGGGTGACCGCTTGGTATTATTAAAGGCCATTCCGCCAGTTACCCTTTTTTTTTAAAGGGCCAATTCCATTAATCAATTTCCCAATTCCTCACCATTTACCAATTAAAGGGCCATTCAGGCCATTCTCAGTTACCAAAGGGCTATTCCTCCATTTGCAAAGGACCATTCCATCATTTACCTTGGAAAGGGCAATGCAATTTTATTTAAAAGTGCCATTCCTTCATTTACCAATGAAAAGGGACATCCTCCATTTACTAATTATTAAAGGCGCTATTTCTCAGTTACCCAAAAACCTGGCCATTCCTCAATTTCGAGGTTAAAGGGCCATTCCCCAATTAAAGGGGGAATTCCTGTGATTTTCTGAAAATGGTTAAGATTATGAATGGATTAAAGAGGTATTATGTAATTTTCAAAAAAAATTATGACAGGAAATGTATTTTTTTGCACCATTTGAAGAAGAGCACCCCCGGGGTTCATGGTTGACCTCAAAAATACTCTTGTCTACATACATTTCTATTTCCAAAGATATTTATATTCTATTTTGAATTCTATTTGTTCAAAAACTGTTGCCAATCAATAACTTGTCTTAAGTGTCTCCTGCATTGCGTCTTCAAGATCATTCCAGTTCCACCATACCCGTGGGTCTTATGCATCATTGATGCTCTCGTTTTTGCACTATTACTAATCGCCTTCAATACATTATTGCTTCCCCTCCGTGGGGCAGTTAACTTTTTTCCTGTAGGGAACTTCGGCCCGATTTCTGAACTGGGGGGGCTTGGGGGATCTGAAATTTTTAGAAATTTGCCAGTTGGGGGATGATATTTAAGCTTCTGAGGCAAAAATTTCCCCAAAGGGTCAATCCTTAAAGCGGCACTGGACCATTTTCACAAATAATGAAATTTTTTCTTTCTTTCTTTTCTCTCTTTTCTTTCTTCACTTGCTCGCTCTCCAATGATAGTCTAGGCCATGGAAATAACAAGATATATTTTATCCAAATAAATAACATACCCCAAAACAGCTAGGGACATTGAATATGTGGAGTAAAGACATCCATGTAATTTGTAGGCCAAACGTTTAAAGTTTTCCATAACTTTAATCAACAATTTGATATATTACTGATTTTTTGACTCGTACTCATTGATATTAAAACCACAGGTTATAGACCGATCAAACAGGTGGCATAGCGTGGGAAACATGCATCCAGGCATCTTGTTCTTGTGTTAAACGCATTTTTTCGTCGTCTGCTGAATTTAACTTCGCCGGCGATGTTAAATTACAAATATTTCTGTTTTACCCATAAGGACATCACATGCTTTGGTCTTAATCATTTCGTTGATGCTTTTGATATAAAAGCTTTACAATTGCCACCATGCAAAAATATCGATTTACAAAAATCTTGTAGGGCGCACTATTTTTCATATGTGCCATGTCCTCTTTAATATCAAAAGGGGACCTTGAGAACTGAATTAATGCGTCAACTGGGGCTCTTAGGAACTTCTGGAGAGACGCGAAATGGGGGGTTTTAATGGGCGAACACACCGAACCTCTTTCCCAATGTCATGCACCTGGCGTCCATGCGCCCCGCCATTTTTGCAGAGTACAGGGTGCCCTGCAGGGAGCATAAAAATACTTTTTGGGCCACCCATTGTGGGCTGGGTGGCCCTGTGATTTTAGAAGAATGATTTTTTTGTGTGTTGGCCCAGGCTGCTACTCAATACCGTGCCATCAATCAATCAATCATCAATTAAACATCCAACTTTATATTTCAATATCATCACATAAATCTTACAAAGCCACAAAAGTACAATGATATATGATGATCGAGAGGCCATAAGGCAGATGTATCATCCCCTAAAAACCTAAGTGTAGAACAGTATGTAGCCTGTTGCTACTACTTTTGTTTTTGTTTTAGTGAAAACTAAAATTCACCCACCCCCCAACCTCATTCAGAAGTCAATTCAAATCGAGTTGAAAAAAAAAATTGGATCTACCCGTGGAGTTCAGGCAAAAATTTTGCAATTGTGTCGGCAAGTGAATAGTGACTGTCAGTCATACTATCAATGGAGACTATGTGAATGGCAATTGTGAGGCAATGTCTCTAATTAGTGGTATCTGGTTGATGCATTGATGATCCCTGTGAAGGGAAGTATCTTTGGAAAACATCCAAAATACAATGATGGTGGTTAGTCACCACCCACGATATCTGGGACTATTACCAACAAGGGAAGTCCTGCAAGAGAATCCATGTGGGGGTAAAATTCCCGCCAATTACAGATTTTAAACCTCTCAACGGTTGATTCCCATGTGTATACAACTTCAGTGGGAATCCCTGATTAAGGCTGACAGATCGGCAACATAGCAGATGATTGAAAGTTCCATCCAATAAGTGAAGGTATAAGCCCACCCCTAATGGAAGATTTACTCAAAAAGAAGGTTGGCTTATACCCCCGTGGTGGGGGCAGAACTTGTGGGGAAAAAAGATTAAAAAAGCCACTAAAATCATGTTTTTTATAAAACATAATTTTGTTTTCAACCTGCAAGTTATTCTTTAATTTTTTACTGTATTTTATTTGACATAAAACATGTTGATACAGTAAATCAATTTTATTTTTCAATCCAGCCATCTATCAACTATATTGGCGTGTCGTGTTTTGGCCGTCACTAGTGCGCACAAATGACTTGAAAAGCAAGTGCTGCACTGCATTGATAGGTATCATATTCTGCTAGGTTGCATTGCAATCACTGCCATGTTATGTGTTCTAATGCCAAAATTACCACCGTGGGCGCTATACCCGAGTGTATGCTTGTTAATTCCAACATTTTTCTTTGAAAAATGGGGGTTGGGCTTAAACCGAAGGTGGGCTTCTCCTGAGTGGTTTACGGTACATGATTTTATTATTATGTGGTCATTTGTGAATCTTACAGGCGAGTCTGGGCTGAGGAATCTGTGCAGAAGAGTAGGTGAAACTATTCCCATGATGCCCTGATTTGTAAACTACTCTAAGTTATCATGTGATACCCCATATGTCATATTTAATAAAAAGGGCTGATTTTGTTGGTTTTCTTCTTTTTAAAAAAAAATCCCCCTGGCTTGAAAGCAATGGGGAATTGCGAGGGTGCGATGTCCGTTGTATGTATGTTTGTTCCATTTTTGGTTAGGTTTTTTTTCGGTTTCTGCTTCTCCTTCGAAGAATGTCCTATTAAACCATTAGCATGTTTTTGAGGATCCACGTGTGTGAAAATATGATTTACACCCCGACAAAACAATATTAATTGTTCTCCTCTTCTCTTCTCTTGCTATGACCGACCAATTAATTTGGGCTTAATTCATCCAATTTTTATATCAGACTTGAGTTAAGGTGCAATAAGGTTCCTTCATATGTGGATATTCAAGGTCTGACCCCAAGGTCAATAGGTCATCTGAGGTCATGCTCCAAACGGTGTATTTTTCTTAAATTTTTGTTAGGTTTTCGTTTTTCAGGTCTCTCCTTCGGAATGTTTGTCCAAGGTAAACCAGACTTGGGTTAAGGTGTAATAGGGGGTTCCTTCATATGTGGATGATGTCCAACAATTGAAGGTCAAGTACCTAGGTCAGAGGTCATCTGAGTTGTCAATTCCGACTGTGCATTTTGCCAGGGGGATGAATTCAAGTTTACTTGCATATTTTTTAAAACAAAGTGGTCAGTATACAGATCACAACCCTGTCCGAAACCCCATCACGAGTAACATGATTTCATATTGAGCCTGAGGATCCCGAGACCGATACATGAAAATGATTAAAATGGCTAATAGTAAGGACCTACGCTGTAGCACATCTGAAAATTAGGATAATTCTGAGTTGCAAGTGCATGTCTTATAGAATAGTGGTCATAATTGCATTTACCCTTCGCACCTACTCTATAATTTGTTTGATTCTAAAACTAACAGAATAAGGTTCAAGATTTAGCATAGCTGCAAGGGCTAAACTGCAGTGGTTTTATGTGTTAAGAATAGATTTTTGTGGGATCACATGACCCAATTGAGGTGGAATTTCCCAAATGTGCAATGTGGGATTGACGCAGTACACCGACCTCTGGGTGGTGCTACCCTATAGTAAAGGGAAAAAGTGAAATAAATTAAGAACACTACCCAATTACAACAATTTTTCTTGTTTCCTTTGTGCATAGAAAGGACTATCATCAACATACTTTTATGCCAAAATTTAATTTGAATCTGTCATAGCATTTGATTGTGAGTGCGAATTGTGTGTAACGGCAGTAGCCATAGACTACTTGTACAAAACTATTTTCCTGTAACCTCAAAAGACCATGGCTTAGCCTGTAGCAGATATTAAGCGGGAAAGAAGTCAGTCAAAATACTTTGCAGAAGATGGATGAGAAAAATACAAGGTTTCTATTGTGCAAAAATCTCGGGTTTGATGGTGTGAAAAGCTTGGGGTTTCAAGCCTGAGCACCGGCTAGTGCCTCTTAATATTTTAAAAGACAAAAATAAGTAAAAATAAAAAAAAAGGAAAATCTGACAATATCAAGATACAAAAATAAATCCTAGTTTAATAATGCAGGACTTATCACCTAGTATATGGGTTCTCAGGGGTTGTGGTGTAGTCAGGCAGGGTGCTCGTACAGCAGTTTAATAAAGCAAGTAATTCCAAAATGGATTTCTTACAGATTCATGCATTTATTCCTAAGGAATCTGCTTGTAAAAGATTAACCTTTTCCGTGGCGTACCGACAGGGGGCAGAGGGGGAAGTGGCCCACTCGGATGGCTCGAAAAAAGTGGACAAATGGACCAAAATGTGCCCAATTTCATCTCTCTCTTAAGGAAATTAAACCAATTTAAGCAAAATTAAAGTATCCGGCAATTTACCACGATCGCACACATTTCGGTTAAGTTCAGACATAATTGGAGCAAAATCAAGGGACAAACTTTGAAAGTTTGCCCCCTCTGGACCGACCGCCTCGGTACGCCGCACTGACCCTTTTGACCCGTAGGTTTCTGTATAGGTTCTCACACCATATGTCAGTGTTTTTTGAGATATTTCCCAATGAATTGCAGGTCATTTGGGAAGCCTCTCAAAAACCACTGACTAAGACTAGGCTTGTTGTAATCATTTGAATGCATTTTCCAGCTGATCCTAAATTTGGTATGAAAATGCATATTTTGAAATTTTTGGGGGAAAAAATATTTGAATGCTTGAGTGGGAATAATTATATTCTATGAGGATGTAGATCAAGAATGTGTTAAAACATCTCTCAATACAGTAGTAGAAAAAGTGTTTGCAGATGTATTCTGGAGTGACTATAAGCGCTCATAATAACAGCAAGTGCAGAAGTAACAGCCATTGCGTGTGTTGCATAAACAACCCCCACACTAACATTGATAGAATGATGTCAGTGGTTCGGGAGTTGATGCTGTGAATTGATGAAAATATGGTTGATATTATTTTTGTTCTTCAGTCCTTCAGTAAATGCACTTCCACAAAAGGCAATCTGCTTGCCCTATCAGAATCATCCAATTTAGGAACCTATGGCCATGTGAAACCACAATTGAACAAGGTTTTATGTACAGTACCAAATGGGAAGATGGAAAGCAGCTAGGAGGCCAAAATAGCTCTGCATGAAATAATTTAAAAATGAGTTTTTTTTTCAGTGTCATATGGTGAGGTCTGTTACGTTAGAGAGGATATATGATAGGCCAAAGAACGTAATTTTGAATCGTAAACTAAGCAAATCTGATCAAAGGTATAACCAAGTTTTCTTTGAGTTAACCCTGTGAGATTAAAATTTAATACAAGTGGATTTTTGTGTCGCCTACAAGAAATGCAGAAGCGCACATCCAAATTCTAAATGTCCATCTGTATGTGTGTAGGTATGTGTGGGTTCATGTAAAGTTTTGGTTAACATTTGCGTCCGGAAAAACAAAATAGGTACAATGTTCAAAATCGTCGTGGCAAATGGACAGTTTTGCCGCCACACCCACCCCACCCCATTTGAAAATGGGTGGGACACCCATGTTTTAGATTTGCGCTGTTTACCTTTTCAACAGAAAAATCATGTACGAGGTAAGAGGGGACAGTAGACTTTAGTACAATCATGGGGGTATTTTGTCCCTCAACTTCAAAAAATGGGGGGGGAACATAATTCCACTTCCACCCCTCCCCTACCCCCGATGATGCCATGATGTCTGGGTCGGGTTAAAGGTCATTAGACAAACTGTGTAAAGAGTGTTGAAAGGTGGATCTTGAAACAGGTGACACTAGTGTTTCGAGAACTGACCTAAGCTTTTCTGGTTCAAAAAATGCCAGTAGCTGATTTTGTAAAAATTTTGAGAACTAACTGCATTTTGGACAGTTCCGATGTATTTTTGCAAGTTGTTAAATGTCCATGCCTGATCTGCAATGGCCTCTTCACCAGGAAACCCCAGATTGCACTGGAAGATAATAAAACTGTTGTGTCTGTTAGAAGGATATTAATTTTCTATTATTTACACCCCGGTGAAATCTTAATGCTAATAGATGTGTGGTTTGAGAGTATGATTTGGTGATTCAGGTTAATACGTTTGAAAAAATTTTGGCTGCAACTTTTTCTGACCTTAGAGGGGGACACCTGCAGTGGCGTATCTTGGGGGTGCTTTTTTCGGGCAGGCGCCCGCAGGGGTTTACACTGGCGTACCCGGGGGGGTGGCGTTGTGGGCGCCTAAAGCCCCCCTCCAGTTTCTCAGAACAAAGGGAAGGAAGAAAGAGGAAGGGAGAAGAAAAAAGAGGAAAAGAGAGGAGACCAAGAAAGAAGAAAAAGAAGCGGAACATGGTACATTTTATTGATTTTTTTCGTGCAAATGTGGATTAAAAATGTCGGAAGAAGTACCAAGGAAAGGCGTTTCAAGGTCTTGAAAACCCTAAACCTCAGGAGCTTCCGGGGGCTTGGACCCCACCAGGGGCCCTAATGCGGGCCCCTGGACCACACCCGTTAGTCGCTCCACTCGTTTCGCTCTCATGGTTCAACATCTTTCGGCCACCCCCCTCATAAAATTCCTGGTCATGCCTATGGTTTATGCAAACATTCAAATCAGCCCATTTTCGGCTATAGAGGTCCTTCCGCCCCCCGAGGTCCCCCTCAAAACTAGGTCTGGATATGCTGGTGCACTGGACCAACAAATTTATGTTGTTTTTCAGCATATGGACATTTTTTCTGGAGCTAATTTGAATGAATGCAATAGAATTGGTACAATTCATTTTTAATCAATGCTTCCCTCTAAAAAAAAGTTAAAAAAAAAAATTGAAGCAAACCACTTGAAGATTGATCACTGTTTAATCTTTAAATTGTTTTGAAGTGTTATTCCTGGGTCCTTTTCATCTTACAGGATTATGATACCGTATTGTTCCTAATAACGCCCCTGGGCGTTGCATTTTTTTTTCAAAAGTAGGGCGTTTATTACAGTAAAAATGGAAAGTAAAAATCCTGCGAAAATCACCTACACACACGCTTATTTTTCGCTGATTACCACTAATATACACACAACGAGCAGGGGGACGCCTTTTTTCGTACCTCTCGAGTTCAAAGTTCCATACTAATTAAACTATTACAACTGTGCACAACAGCGATTATGATACGGATTATGACAGTCCCAGCCATTAAATCATGTGATTAGGTAAGCTTAACTCATTTTCTTGAATTGTTTTATCCAAAAATCTAGGGGGCATTTATTAGAGCAGGGGCGTTTATTAGGAACAACACGGTATGCTATAGCACATTAAAGGCACTATCAGTAATCTGCTAAATCAGAAAATCGAAAAAATCATCAAAAAATCAGATTCTTGCATGTCTGTAACAAGCATAGGTAGGCTACCATACCCTACAAATGATAGGACCAGAAGCATTCTAATAAGGAAGAAATCGGAATATTTAGTCATTGTGTCCGAACGGACACTAACTGCAACACGTAATCACTGGAGATTCGTATTTGACACCCCAAACACCCACCCACAAATGCTGTTTTTCTTCCTTTTCTGTCAATTCTTCAGTTGAAAAAAGTAAGTTATGAGAATTCTACAGGTGTATTCTCCACTTGTAAAGCTATTGCTGCAAATTTCAAATACTTTGACTCTTTTGGATAAATCACAGATAGTGTGTTTAAGTCAGTGATTTTTGTAGATGGCTATCCATATGACTACAGGTCCTTTGAAAGCCATCTTCAAAATCACTGACCTAAGACTAGACTTGGTCTCATTTGAAAAGCATTTTTCATCTTGATTCCAAGGATGGTAATGAAAATACATTATTTGAGAAAAAAATTCTGAGTGAATATAGTCGCCTACATCGCCCAAAGGGGCTGAAAAAATGTCTAATTAAAAAGACGTAGGTACACTGTACCTGGGAAAAATCTGAAATTTAATTACTTTTATTTGTAAGTTTCCAATGTATGAACATTTGCATTTTATTACACATCCACCTCGGCAATTTATAGCAAGAGAGACACAAAGATGCAAGGGAAAAATAACAATCTGTCAGGAATAATGGCATTTTATTATCATTGAGTTTGATAAGTGTTGTACTCTGAGAATTTATTGAAGCACAATTGAACCTTTTAGAGATGAATTCCCATAACTCATTATCTCGCTCTGTCATTTGCACACCATTATCCTGTCGCCGTGATTAGTGAGGCCTTTTCACTGCATTTAGTTGTGATAGCAAATGGACCCTTTAGGTTTACACATGGGATGTGTTAAAATGGTCTGATTTGCACTATGAATGGGAAATTGACCATTTTTCCATTAACCATTATACATTGTGAGTTTCACTGGTTTCCTGGTGAGCCCAGTCTCCTTGACAGGGAGAAGCCTTGAGGAAAATGGGATCTGCAGCCGAAAAGAATAGCATTTTGTTGTAGCCTGGAAGGATATGCAGTAAATTGAGGTAAAAATTGAGGTAAAATAGGGAAATTTTGATTAAAAATAAGCGGAATAAGCCATTTTTGGAACCTGTTTACCCTCCAATCAGGACGACTGTTCCTCTGACAGCGCTTTTCCACCACTTCAAAAAAAAAAATTAAACATCACTTCCATTTTTCAAATAAAAGCCTAAAACTTGCTTTTTCACATGGATTTTCCTATGCATGGACTTGAATGATGAAGACTGTATTGGAGACTAAGATTACAATCGAAAAAGAAAGAGGGAACATATAAAGGTGCAACAAGAGATTTCAAATAACAGGTGTCCAAAAAAAAATGAAAATTCTGATTTTTGCCCTGATGTAAAGCTTTCCATAAAAAAATATCCCCATCTGAAAGGATTAAGCTGAGAAATGTTTTTTTTGGTACAAAAATTGTGAAACTTCTAATTTCGTATAGGAGCAAATACGAAATTCAGCCTATGTTTTATATTGAAATATAAGTATATCAAAATCACCTTTTTTCTCTTTTAAGACATTTCTATAGGCAAATACAAGGTAAGAGATCTATATTGAGTGTCTAATCTATATGAAATTACTATTATGACAAACAATACTTGGGTGCCTCAAAATCTCTCGTTGCACCTTTAAATTGATTTGAATAGGTAACCAGTACTCTCCATACCCTGCCCATACAAAACAAATGCATCATACATGTACTCCTTTTAGAAATTGTTTTCATATGCTCATTGGCAATTACTCGTGAAATGTGTGGAATTGTTTTGGTTATTAGAGATCTTAAGTTTAAAGGTCAGTTATTACTGTGGATTCTACAAGATAATTGGATAATATCTACTCTCCATTGCTATATGTGCTATTTCAATGAATTGTACTTCAGTGGATGTTCTACATGTGTGTGTGTGCTTCAGACCCATATGCAGGGGGAGTGTGGTTACACCCTGCCTCCTCGCCCCCACCCCCCACAATTCCACAAAAGGGGAAAAGGTCCACTTCCTGCTGATTTTTATTATTGTGAATAAAAAGGTCCAAAATATAAAGAAAATCTAACAAGAAAGTCCTCTTTTGGTGATGAGATGTTCAAGAAGACCAAAAACAGGGCCATTTTTAGGGGGTTAAAAAAAAAAAAAAAAAAAAAAAAGTTATCAAAATCATCACAAAAAAATCACTACTGGTATCTTTGACACTTTTATGTTTTAAAATACACAAATTAGTATATCTTTAGGTTATTTTGTGTTCAGAATAGTCATTTGCAATGTTAATCTGGCAGTGTTAACTCAAAGAAAATGTTTAACATTTTTACTCATTAGTACCATGGACTGAAAGAGTAGAAATTAATTGTGTATTTATGTATATCATGTTCTCCATTTGATATGAGAGCCTGGCACCTGCATACACTTACCATCAAGTATCGTGGGAAACAAACTTGCGGTTTTGATAGTAGAAGCGACAATATGCAGGGGGAGTGTGGTTACACCCTGCCTCCTCGCCCCCACCCCCCACAATTCCACAAAAGGGGAAAAGGTCCACTTCCTGCTGATTTTTATTATTGTGAATAAAAAGGTCCAAAATATAAAGAAAATCTAACAAGAAAGTCCTCTTTTGGTGATGAGATGTTCAAGAAGACCAAAAACAGGGCCATTTTTAGGGGGTTATACCCACTTTTACAAAAAGGTCCACTTTTTCAAAGTCCTGCAACCCCCACCCCCAAACAAATGCTGTGTAGGGCCCTGGTTGGTGAGGTTGGTAACCTGTTCATGCATAGAAAAGGGAAGGAACCCAGTGGGGTGCATACAGTTCCCAGAAAATCTCATGATCAACTTGCAGAATATAACTTATGATCACTTAAAAAAGTTATCAAAATCATCACAAAAAATCACCACTGGTATCTTTGACACTTTTATGTTTTAAAATACACAAATTAGTATATCTTTAGGTTATTTTGTGTTCAGAATAGTCATTTGCAATGTTAATCTGGCAGTGTTAACTCAAAGAAAATGTTTAACATTTTTACTCATTAGTACCATGGACTGAGAGAGTAGAAATTAATTGTGTATTTATGTATATCATGTTCTCCACTTGATATGAGAGCCTGGCACCTGCATACACTTACCATCAAGTATCGCGGGAAACAAACTTGCGGTTTTGATAGTAGAAGCGACAATGTACATTGCAAGGCCTTATTCAATACTGTGCTAATATTGATGGTTAACCATTAAAATGGCAGTTATTTATCTTTGGAGGAGGAGAGTAGGAGGGTTGATTTGAGGATGGAGGATGCATTGAATCGGGTGAAGTGGAAGGAGGGAGTAAGGGCGGTTGCTGTGAATGTGAGGTGAATCCGGCCACCCTCGTTCACGGGGACCAAACCAGATTTAAAACTTTGGATTTACTACTACATCTTTGCAAAGAAGTGGATTTGGAAGCTGCAATTTCAGAATGATAATGAGAAAAATACAGCCTTTCATCTGATATCAAAATTTATACTACTTCCGGGTAAATCAGGAGGGTCCCAAAGGCGATTGTAACAAGCACCTTTAGTGTTATGTGGGAGGAAATGGAGTCACCATGTGTATGGTTCACCATTTGCAGGTATACTCTGTAAACCTAGAAGTACAAAGTAATCAATAAACTCCCACACAAGTCTCACAAGGAATACCTGGTATTTGTCGACTTATATGACCAGTAATTTGTGTATCAGTGTAAGAGATTTATTTTGTTCGTGCATCATGCGCTGTGTCTTATGCGCGCGGATTTGATGTGAGCCTAAAGTGTCTTAACGTGTTTTGTGGTAAGGCGTGTAATGCGGCAGCGCACGATGTAATTTATGTGTTGTACTGCTAGGTTTACAGAGTATAGGACAGTGTTCAAGCTTTGACTTACGGTTGGTGGACACGGGTGTGAAAAAAATTTTTAGGGGTGAAAACAGTCAAAATTCTTGATTACTTAAATGTTTCTAAGGGTAAAATGTCATATATTTTCAGATTTTGGCATTTAAAACCCCATATTTTTCACTGATTTTGAGAAAAATTCAGTTTTTTTGGCCAATTTTAGCTAAAAATGGCCGTTTTCGGGTGACAAAATTTTGACTTACTAATTTCCTGTGAGTGTATGAACATGAAAACTACCTAGTAGTGACTAATTCTTTATGCTAATCATGTGACAGGGGTACAATTGTAATATTCAAATCATTAAATGGGATCAATCTATTTCTTTATTTTTGTAACAGGGTTAGAAAGTCGGCGGTCAGGGTGACAATTGATTTGGGAAAAAATGCAATTTTCTCCCAATTTTGTGATTGAAAAAGCCATAACTCCTCAATGGTATGAGCTATAGTGATGCTTCTTGCGTCTTTTTGTTCAGTATTTCAATAGCTAAATAGTGATATAAAACTTGACTAAGTTGAATGTACAGAAAAAAAATAAAGTAGTAATATGTTACCCCTACCCCCTAACATTTCGGAGGGTGTGAAAAAAATAAAGGCCTTCTCAAAAAAAATAAGTCTTTCAAAACTGTGAGGTTTAAGGCTAAACAAATATAAACTTGCTATAGCCAAGACCTCCCTCTAGAGCAAGTTTACATTTGTTTAGCCCTGAGAGTCCCAGTTTTGAAGGACTTATTTTTTTTGCGGCCAATTTTTGCTCAAATTTGAGGACTTCGGGCAGAAATATGCCTGTACAGTGCTGTATTTTAAGTAGGATATCTTTCCCTTTAAGTTTCCACCATTCTGTCCACCAAACGTAAGTCAAAGCTTGAACGCTGTCCTAAGGCCTTGAACTGACATTGGAATATATAAGAGTGTTACGTAACGATGCATTATCACTGGTTGTTATGTAGAAAGAATCAAACCTGATCAAAATGCTCCCATTACTGGAATTTCAAAACCCTTCTTACAAATGATGAAACTGTCAACCTGATTGTACAGCTATTAAGTTTCCAAAAAAATCCTCTTTCTCCCCCTCCCAGCTCCCCTCCCCTCTCTCTCTCTCTCTCTCTCCTATTTCCTTTTTTCTCTCTCTCTTCCTCCCAGTTCCTCTTCTCTCTCTTTCCCCCTCCCTCCCCTCCCAGTTCCTCTCTCCTCTCCTCTCCCCTCTCTCTCTCCTCTCTCTCTCTCTCTCTCCCTCTCTTCCTATTTCTTTTTCTTATAAATGCAGCATTTTTTACTCAAAACAACAACAGACAAAATGTGACCTGCATGCCATGATTTCATTAGGTTCACTGAGCTACAGTGTTCTCATGATCAGGGACACAGTTCAGAGATCTCTGCATGTATCTACACTAACATGAACCAACCTTGCATGTTCAGGGTATCATAAATCACACCCCAAAACCAGGGTTTGTATTTCTCCATGTACTGTTCAATGGAAGCCACTGAACTTTGACACAGGTGTGCTCAAGTATATACAAGACAGGTGAAAGGAAGAGAAATTTGATTAGATCTGGCAAATTCAATCAAGTTGTCTTTGTGTGTGCTCAACGTGAGGACAAGTCCTAAGTCCTGCTGCTGAAACCTCTGCACGTTAGTGTGAGTGTGAATGTCTTTCCTGGCAACATTTTTGGTTTGTGAGTTTTTTGGTAGGTTTTGGCCCGACAATATTGAGTAGTTTATGTTATCGTGCTGGATGTATATGGTTATACACCACTAACCTGGCTGCCGTAAGGATAAAAATCTTGGGTGGACTACTTTTTGCACAGCATCTGAAAAAAAAAACTGCTTTAAAACATATGAATATGCACTAGTTATATAAAGAAAATGATGGAATTTCAAGATTGACAGACTAGTATGGTAGACTGGTATGTTTTCTCAAACTGAGTGGCATTTGTACAGTAAATTTGAGCCAATTTACTCCGCGCCCAGCAATTTCACATCAAATTTGCTCACTATAGATGCAGCAACTATTATAGCATCTTGTCAAAGGGTGTTTTGAATCAATCCCATGATGCATAGCAATGTACCTAAACCATACTGTACTAAGCACATGTCAGTACTTAGGGATAAAAAGTGTTCCAAAAGTTTAAGAACCATAATATATTAATTTTCATAATCATGCTAAAAATTCCCTAAGTACTAATGCTTTGTGGACTAAAATGAGCGTTAAAGTCAGGGCTTTTATGTGTTAAGAATAGGTTTTTTATGGGATCACATGACCCTATTTAAGTGAAATACGTGGATCCTGAGTTTTCTACCGGAAATCACTTTTTAAAATTACCACCCGAAATTCCCTATCCCACAATGCACCAACGATGTTTGAGTAGATAAAATAAATAGCGCATATATATTCTATGGTGTTTTGTGTCATACGGTCATTTTTCTGTCATAACTGTGCGAAAACCGTTTGCTGTACATAAATTTTACCAGTAACGAGTACTCTTTGATTGCCTTGTAATTTTGCGGCCACAAAATGTGTGTGTAGTTTAAAGGAGGCGCACTAAACCGCGAGTGTACATGGAGTGAAACCCAGGATCCACGTATTTCCCAAAACTGGTGCATTGTGGGATTGACTAAAAATGCCCTCTGGCATCTTGTACTGTGCAATTGGACAAAGAACTTGGGGATAAAGGTGGTACTCACCTGATTATTTCCAACTACTATAATACTTAAAATTGGGGTCTCTAAGTTTTGTCATAAAAATTACATTTTATAATTTGAATTTTATGAATACCATTTACTTCTAGTGCATCTGGCATACAGATGTAGCATACAAATAACCTAGTTGATTGTTTGAGAAAAATTTAGGTCATTTCCAACAAATAAACTAAATGGTTTTACACCTCACAATTGAAATAAAAGAATGAACCATTTTCAACATGCAATATAATAAAATGAAAAAAAAAAAAAACATGAGGAAACATAAACATTCTGGTGATGCATATGACTATGGTGGAAAGGATTTTAAAAATTCTTAAACAGCTTAAGCAATTTCATTGGCTGATGCCCGGGTTCAATTCGACAATTGAACCCAGGTAGTACGCGCTGCGTATTGACGTTATTTGGAGGTTGAAGCGCTCGCGTCATACCCGCGTTTTGCTACATTCTCGCGCGCCTGCTAACTTTGCGTATGTTCGTTGCATTCAGCGGGTTGTTCGATTGTTGTCACTGGGTGGTGGCAGTCATTTCTTGTTGTATTTAAGCCATAAGGATCACGAAATTGTGTTACAGATGATCTTAAATTATAAAGCTGTTTAAGAATGAGAATAAAGGTATGATTTTTGGGAACCGGTACTCTCTCTTTACGACGAATTGAAACCAGCGACACCATTATTTTTGCGTGGAAGAACTCGGCCTCCGGCCTCATTCTTCCACTTAAAGGCACTATCAGTGATTTGCTAAATCAGAAAATAAAAAAAATCATCAAAAATCAGATTTTTGCACATATGTAACAAGTATGGGTATCCTAACATACCCTGCAAATGATAGGACCAGAAGCAACCTAATGTGGACACAATTTGAAATTTTCGTAATTACTGTCCGTACGGACAATTACTACAACACGTAATTGAATGGAGAATCGTATCTTAGAACACTGCCGTTTTCTTCCTTTTCTATCAATTCTGCAGGTGGAAAAAGTAACTTACGAGAATTCTACATACTTATCCTCAAGCTATTCCTGCAAATTTCAAATATTTTGACCCTTTCTGACAAATCACTGATAGTGTCTTTAAAATAATGGTATCGCCTTGGTTTCAATTCATTGTAAAGAGAGTACTGGTTCCCCAAATCATACCTTTATTCTCTAAATATAATAATAATAAAAATTTGAATATTGTGCAGCAGCCATAAAAGGTGCTCAGCACATCAGTGAAACCATAATGCCAGAACATTTATGCCAAGAAGCTCGATTTTAGAAGCAGGAGGAAACTGGAGTACTGGTACCCGGAGAAAACCTGCAGGAACAAGTATGGATTGAGAAACCAAATTCACATAAAGCATTTGAGAATGAGCCCCTATTGGGGATCAAACCCGAGACCTCATTGGTGAAAGGTGAGGGAAGATACGCTGCACCAACCCGTTCCCCAACTTGCACCATTAAAAACGCATTACGAACAGTTCAGAAGCCTGATGTGAAACACTGGTATTGATGTAAATGGGGAACTTACAAAAGGAGACCTAAATGGATTCTTACAAATAAATACTTGTAGCATAAAATGTAAAAAGTAGTTCCAAAATGTTCTAACACAAAGGTAGTCAACTTTAGTCAAGATGGTCAGAATTGATCTGCCATTAATGGGGGACTATCCAGCCCCAAAACCTTTCCAATTCTTTTTCTGTGTCACACGTATGTATGTACGATTCATAGTCTGCCCTTAATCTACACATTTGGTTTGATTCAAGCAAGATGCACCCAGCTACAGCTGCCAGTGAGATGTTGAAATGTACAAAACAGGAAGGACATCGATTTGAGCTTATCTCGTCTCCTCCCACTTTACTCCATCAAAATTGAGATTTTGGGTATTTGAAGAAAGCTCATATTTTTCTCATTACCCAGTGAAATATAAGACCCAGGAAATGTTTACTTTTAATGTTACGAACAACAATTTCTCCAAATGTGGTTGACCACATTATCTAATTTAACACACACTGTCCTATGGGCCAGTTTAGTACACATTTTTGCCTCTACCCTCCAAATGGCTGCACCAATTAAAGGGATAAGCAGCGATATTGCGAGAGAATTGAAAAATGTGGAAATACATTTGTTTTAACTTATAAATCAGGGATAAGTGTGTACAATTCCAAATAACTGCTTTATTTAAGAAACAAACCACCAAATAGTGAAAAAAATGAAGTATTTGAGGAAATTTTTCATACCGTCTCCCGTAAATAGACATATAGCGATGACGTCTCAAATCTACAATACACAGCTGATTGTGGTTTACAGTAGCACAGAATAAACAAAGATCAATCATGTTTGTGTTTGAGGTCAAACTGTATTGATCATAGTGCACAATATTATGCTTAAAATCTGGGATATTCACCGAGAAAGGCTTTTTGGATTTCAAGTCGGAATTTTGATACGCACGTATAGAAATTAAAGAATCGGATAAAAAGTACTGCCTTGTCTTTAATACACGGATTTCAAGCCAACCACTTGCAGGTTATGTTTGCATATCCATGCCAGTAACAAAAATACAAAAACATGAATTTTGATGATTTTTTTCGATGTTTCGGATTAGCAAATCGCTGCTAATCCCTTTAAATTCAAAGTTTAAAATCGGATGTTTTTGGTGACATGTGAGAGAAAACATCATGAAAAATTGGACCTTGATCGGGGTCACCTACCTTTAAGTGGAACTACGGTGGTCCGGTACGCATTTCCCATGGTATAGTCTGTGTCACAGACTGCGAAAGATTTGATCTAAATTTGAAAGATTTGATCTAAATTTGTACTGCGCAAGAGATTAACGTTATCATTCCATCATATAGAATGTGTGTAAATGAAACTAAATCTCAAATATCTCTGAAAAAGGGGTTCTATGGATGTTTTTGCATTAGAGGGTCTGTTGTTTTGTTTTGAACATGTATCTTAATTGGGTCTGAACTTGTAGAAGCTAGCAAGAAAATTGAACATTTTTATCAGGGTACTTCGGTTCTCACAAACACGAAAAGTGAACACGAAATCGCTATGGTCACATCCATTTTTCCCACAATGCCTTTTGATATTTTTCCAGTCTTGAGAATTTTCAAATGCTGGTTTCAATTTACGCTAATTTTTTTTTTCAATTTTAGAAACAGGATTACATATTTACCCGACCGCCGTAAAGTGGAACTGCTTGAATATTTTTCTGTGCTGGACTCGCATTTTCAGTCTTAATGTTCAGGGGTGCAAAGATTGTTTGCAAGCAAATCAAAAGTCAATTTGCATAAAATTAATCAAACCTCAATCAATCAAGAATAAAATAATGCTTACCAATAAATAATGGAAATAAGAGAATCACATCCAATATATTTTTTCTTTAAATAATATATGGTTCTCATCCAATTTTACTGTCAAACAAACAGAATAATTATGCCAAACATACTATAAACTGCCAGAAATCCATGCAAATCATCGATCAATGTACATTGTTTACGAAAATTGACATTTATTTGACTTGTGCTCGATATATTTACCACAACCTTAGCCTTTTATCAAGGCTTTGATTATTTATTCTAATACCCAAAATCCTCTCTGGACCGCTCAAAGTTGAGTCATAATCAAAGCCTTTTCACAAATATTTCCTTTTCTTTGTTACTCATTGATTTTCGGGATATTTCTTCCGAAACTATAGCGATCGTTGATTGGTAAATGATGATGTCATCGTTCGCTTAAAATAGTTCCTAGAATACGAGTTTATTGGAACTGATCAATAACCATTCAAATATTGGGTTTTTGGTAACCGATTCAAAACAAAGCGAATACAGCCACGATCCCTGATACAGCTAGCTTGGAATGTAAAATGGCGAACACTGTTGCTGCTGCGAAAACGGCCCGGTGAAAATCATGGTGGAATTACATGCATTGTTTTGTCACTGTGTAGGATCCCGGTGTTGGATTATTCGAGCTAGCAAAAATCGATATGGTAATTTTGACGGGCGACGTCATCGATATTGGCAGGTATCTGAAAACGTTGTCATCGATGGAATTGGGCGGTGCTTACGATAACGACATACTTTGATTGACACATTATGCTTGCACAGGGAATTACCAATTTGCGCAAAGACGCCTCGCTCCGCTCGGCCTCAGGCCTTTGGCGCTGGACACGTGCCTTCGGCGCGCTTGCGGTTGGTGGATAAAAATGCGAGGCGTCTTTGACAAAGACTACCACAACCTCTAAATCGTGTGTTTACCACATGCCCTAGTTTACCCTTTAAAGTGTGAGTTTTTCATTAAAAAACTGTCTTGAATTTTATTGGCTGCTCACAAGAAAAGTAATCTCTCATACCAAAATATTGTATAGATTCTTTAAAAAGTTAAACTGCAAATACAGCAATAACTGATAAATTACAAAAAGTGATCACTCTTGCTATTGGTTAAGTTATAACCCTATAATAATTTCATAATCTTACCAAAGTAGGTCTGAATCAATTGATTCTTGCAAAATTACCTGGCGAAAATCAAATCTGATACCCGCAAGTTAAACAAAATTGCACCCCTGATGTTTAGCCAAGAAAAACCTAGTGGAGTGCAAACAAAAAATCCCCAGGCTACAATAGGAATGTTTCACAGTAAATGCATACTGTTCTACATACCCAGAAGTTAGTGTTTATTAAAGGAGTCAAATTGTCCTCCCTCAAGATGGATTGCCATTTGTTTTAGCAGACGTCTCGAGATTAAAAGTCGCCAAGCCCGATGCGGTGAATAGTCCAGTGATTTTCAGCTTGCACACGGAGTTCTCATAGATTTCTTATGCCATCAGGCTTTAATTTTCAGCTCACTTTAAAATTGTATAGCACAATATTATCATAGGCTGGCTAACCCCTATTTTATTGGCTGTACAGTATAAGGGTCATATGAGCTAATCAGAGACATAGTAAAAAAGCTTGAAGGTTTGTACAGATGGTCTATTTTGATGGTTATTCAGAGGTTATATCATGTTATATCATGTAGTAAACAAATCAGAGATACTGTAAGAAAAGTGGTACTGGTAGACCTCAGGGATTTTATTTTTCATGATTTCACAGAATTGTAAGACTAGGGGGAATTCAGTGAGAGATTTTACCTTTTTTGGTCTTCTCATGAAGACTTCATATGTGATATGATGTAATTATTACGTAACAATTTAATTTTTTCACCTCCAATGAGGGCGCTTTTGCCCTGCACCATTTTTTAGGACACCCTGGGTAGAGAGGAGTAATTGAAGTAAGCACCGTACTCTAGAGCAAAACACATTGGCCACATCGGGGCTCAAACTCACAATCTTTGGCGTGTGGGTCGGGTGCCTTATCCACTGGATCACGACAATGCAGGCTTTAATGTACCAACATTTCCAATAAAGCATTATTTTTCAGGTACAGCAAGATTTACACATGTTAAATTCAAACATATTTTCCCCCAAATTGACAGTAACTTACCTTATTTAGTTTATTTCATTTCCAAATAACAACAGCATGACATTTTAGAACATCAAAAAATTATGTGACTGTGTTAAAGCGGCACTGGCACATTTTCACAAAATATGAAATTTCTTCAATTTGCTCTCAAATGATAGTCTAGGCCATTGGAAGAACAGAGATATATTTTACACATAAAAATAACATACCCCAAAACAGGTAAGGACATTGATATGAGGATAAAGATATCCGGGTAATTTGTAGGCTAACTTTTAAGTTTTCCATAACTTTAAATCACAAATGTGTATATTACATGAATATTTTTGGCTTGTACTCACTGATATTAAAACCACAAAGGTTATAGACCGGTCAACAGTGTGCAAAGCATGGGAAACATGCATACGGCGTACGTGCTCTTGTGTTAAACGCCATTTTCGTCGTCTGCTGAATTTCGCGTCGCCGGCGACGTTAAATTAAAAAATCGTTCCGTTTACCAATATGGAAGCTGATTTGGTCTTAATCATTTCGGGTGAGGGCTTTTGTATATAAAAGCTTTACAACCATGCAAAAATATCGATTTTGAAAAATCTTGAGGGCGCACTATTTTTCAAATGTGCCAGTGTCTCTTTAAAGAGGATGTGAATGTGAATAACATTATTCAAATTGATAACAAATATACATGTATCTGTTCCACTAACACACTTTATCTGTAAGCATGGATTATGGCTCAGGAGAGTATTCGTGAGTTAGCCAGAATGGTTTAAAATTACACTGTGACACTTGCTAATAATTATAGGAAAGGAAGTCAAGCATTTTATGATGCTTCTATACTAGATCATGTCTAATTAATGTGTAAACCTAACCTGCAAAGTGGGAAAAAAGTACTTTATTTGAAATATATCTGTACAAATTTAAAATCTATTAACCTATTATTTCTTTCAGAAACTAACCTTATTTTAACCTTGTTAAAATGTGTAATTTATCACTACAGAGGAAGAAGAATATGTTTGGATTTAATAATGAAAGTATTAGCAGGGGACCTAATCCTCAGTCTTGATGAAAGCATTCGATGCAAAAGAAAATTGATATATTATTGTAAAAAGAGGAGGAAATTTAGGTGTATAAAATGTCCTTAATTAAAGGTCCATGGCCCGATCGCTATAGCCTCGTCCCCAGAAGCCCCCAGATTTTACCAGAAGTGGTCAACATTTTGGTATCAGAAGAAAGCTACTATTTTTCTCATTTACCCTGTGAAATCTTAGAGCCAAAGGATGTTTGGTTTGGAAGGTATGAATGAAAATGTGCCCCATTTTGGTTGACCAATATTAATTTTACACAGTACTCTATGGGCTTACAAAACCGCGAAATGATTGTGACGATTTCATGAAGGCGGCGTAATAATAATTGCAACAGCGCTTTGGGGACTGTTTATGGTGATTAAGTGCTATATAAAAACTGGTTATTCTGTACACCTCAGCCATGTTTATCAGTATAAAAGAATATGGTACCAGATGGTAGTGTTTAACTTTTTGGCTTCAGGATGCAACTTTGGGTGCCCAGAGTTGAAAATTTTATTTTTTTCCCTTCAAAAATTTCAAAAATATGTATTCCCATTGCCATATTTAGAATCATCATGAAAAATGCATTCAAATGAGTACAAACAAGCCTAGTCTTAGATCCGTGTTTTTAAGATGAGAAGCCATCTTAAAAGCTATTGGCTTATTTGTTAGAAACATATGCAGAATCTACCAGAGTTGAAAGGGTTATTACTAAGCTCATATAAATTCAAAGTTTAGGCCATAAATAAACTAAGCATCATCTGTAACAATGTCGTAATTGTTTATCTCAGAAAGTTATTACTTGTGATTCCAGTGTTAAAGGTGCTTGTTTCAATTGCCTCTGCCCCCCCCCCCCCCGATTTACCCGGAAGTAGTATAAATTTTGATATCAGATGAAAGGCGGTATTGTTTCCCGCGATACTTGATGGTAAGTGTATGCAGGTCCCAGGCTCTCATATCAAGTGGAGAACAAGACACACATAAATCGGAACACCCACCTTTAAACATGACTCATTTTTCAAAATGAAAAGTATGAAGGGATATTCAATTTTGAATTGATAGTGTGACAAATCCTTTATAGGGAGACCATCTGTGCATAGTGCATGCAAGTGAAAACAGTAAAGCTCAGTATTGGAAGTGTGGCCAAAAGTAGGCCTTTTTAAAATAGATAGGGTTTTTGTTAATGCTTCTTACAGATTGAGCTGAAGTTTATAAAGCATTACAGATTGAACTGAAGTTTATACCAATTCAACTTATTTTCAATAGCTTCACATTGCTCATCTTAAAGGTGCATTTTGTGATTCCAGCACCTTCTGTTTTATTAATGGGTCACTAGATATCCTTGAGAAAAGCTTATTCGCGAAATTTGAGTTGATCTCGATCTTGCATTTTTCTGTTATGAGCAAATGCTTTTTTTCCCCACGGTCCCATAGGCCACTGTGCTATAATTTGCCAGTTTATGGACAGAAAATACAAAATTGTGAATTTCTTACAGATACGACTGCATTTGCACATAAGATTTGGTACAAATGGATTACTAAGGCTAATGGTTCAGACGATATAAAAAATCTCAACTTTTTTAAGGTAAGTCGGGGGGGCGGGGGACGAGGTTGTGGATCACGAAATGCCCCTTTAATGAAAGCTTTATTTATTCATCTGTGAATTTAGATTGTAAAAAGTGTTTCTTACTTTTGGTGAAGATGCCCAGAGTGTATTTGTAGACTAGAATTTAGATTGTAAAAAGTATTCCTTACTTTTGGTGAAGATGCCCAGAGTGTATTTGTAGACTAGAATTTAGATTGTAAAAAGTATTCCTTACTTTTGGTGAAGATGCCCAGAGTGTATTTGTAGACTAGTCTTTAACAAAACCTGGTAAAATAGCAAATACATTTTTAAAACTCACTTTGTGGACCTTTTCATATAAGATTGGCCATATCTAAAATGTTAACTTGCGTGCCCAGATTGGTCTGCCTTAAAGTTTATAACACACTGATTTTTATCCCCGCCGAACAAGTTCGGAACGGGGACTATAAAATGAGCAGCGTCCACGTGTCCGTTCGTCTGTGATAAATGTTAACCCAAGTTGTATATACGATTTATCTGGAGTGCGTAAGGCGACAATGAATGTAACTTGGTGGAAAGAAGCGGGTTGATGAGTTCTCGACCTGTTATTTTTTGTGGGCGTAAAGATATTGGATAGTTAATTATCTAATTTGCATAATTTAATGACATTTTCCCTGTGCAGGCCTGGTACACGCTTTCTGGAGTTTTCCGAACACGTATAATGAATGTATCTTGGTGGAAGGCAGCGGGCTGAAAAGTCTCCGACCTAATTAGATTTCGGCTATTTTCCGGTTCGGCAATTGAGTATGTCCATGGCACTATATGCAAAAATCAGTGTAAATTGCTATATTTTTGACACGGTACATTGAATACTCAAATTCCTGCACTGCATGAAAGCAATATGAAAAATAAATTTACATCTTTTTTTGGCATTTTAAGTATGTGATATATGGCGGCTTTATGTAATGCAACGAGCTAATTAAATATGCGTAATTGCTATAGTTCTCTGAACGGTACGTCGGATAGGCAAAATCCTTCGCTACATGAGACTAAACTATCCATAGGGAAGAGTGGTATTTGGGGAGGGGTATGTTTGCGGGGTGGTTGTGGATGGGGGTGGGGTGTGCGTGGTTTGACGCACATAGCCACCAAATTATTTGAGTACCCCATATAAATGATTTCACTTTTTAATTAGAGAAAAGTTTTGTTAGAATGTGTATGTACATTCATATGTGTAAAATAGAATGAAAACATTTAGATTCAATGAGAGAGAGTGGGCAAGAGGGAGATTGAGCGTGAGAGAGAGGGAGAGAGATAAGAAAGAAGAAAGAAAGAAACGGAAAGAAAGAAAGAGAGAGAAGAAAGAGAAAGAGGAAGGAGGGAGAAAGAGATGGAGGGAGAGGGAGGGAAGAGAGAGAAATGAGGAGATGGGGATGCAAACATTTAGAGAGAGAGATACCCGCTCTCTCTCCCCTCTCTCTATCCCTCATCTCTCGCCACTCCCTCCCTCTCTCCTCCCTCCCTCCTGGCCCTCCCTCCCTCTCTCCCTCTCTCCCTCCTCCCCTCGCTCGCTCCCGTCTCTCCCTCCTCCCTCTCTCCTCCCTCCCTCTCTCCCATCCCTCACTCTCTCCCTCCCTCCCTCTCGCCCTCCCTCTCCCTCTTCTTTTCCTCTATCTTTCTCTTTCCTTCTACTCGCCCTTCGTCTCTTTTTCTGCCCCCCTTTCGCTTCCCTTCTCTCTCCTTCTGCCTCTTTTCTCTTTCTCGTTTCTCTCCTTTGTTCCTCTCTCTCCCTCCCTCTCTCCACTCCCTCTCTGCCCTCGCTCCCTCCCTCTACCCCTCCCTTTCCCTCTCCCCTCCCTCCCTCCTCCGCACTCCCTACCCTCCTCCCTCTCCCTCCCCTCTCCCTCCCCACCTCTCCTCTCTTTCTCTCCCTCTCTCTCCCTCTTTCTCTTTCGCTTCCTCCTTCTTCTCCCTCCTCTTTCCTTTTTCTCTCCTTCTTCTCTCCTGTCTTTCTTTGTCTTTTCTCCCTCTTCTCTCTTTTCTTTCCCTTTCCCTCCCTCTCCTCTCCTCTTCCTCTTTTTTTTTTTTTTTCTTTTTAGCGTATTACTCCTCCTTTTTCTCTTCTCCCGCTTGTCTCTCTTTCTTTCTCTTCTCTTCTCTCTTCTCTTCCCCTCGCTCCTCTCTCTCCCTCTCTCTTTTTCCTCCCCATTTTCCCCCCAAATTTTTCTTTTTCTCCCTTTCCTTATTTTCTGTTTCCCCGGTGGTCCCTTCCATATATTTCACCCCCTCTTTATCTCGTCCAGACGAATTGTCCCGTTTGTTTCCAGTGGGCCCTCCCACCCCATCCCCTCCCCTCTGTTCGCCGTCTACTCGTCTCCTCCTTCCTCATGCTAGCTCTCCTCTCTCTCTTGGGGAATGGGAGAATGTTTTTTGTTTCTCTGTATATTTTTAATGCATCATAACCTGTATAGTCTTATCTATGCATTTGTTTAATTTAATTTTTATGGGCAACTGTCTGGTGTATATTTTAGTTGCATTTAATCTTCCAAATGGGTTCATTTATAGCAACACGGCCCTTTGGTTGCATAGTTATCAGCCAATTTCACATGTTGTTGTTGGGCATCTAATTTTTTCATGATGACAGAAATGTGCATTATATTTATATCAAATTAAAAAACTGAATTTTGATGTTGCTTTCAAATGAGTCCTTTTTTCGTTGATAGCAATCCCACACAAGTACCTTTTACACTGTACAGCCATTGTGATGTGATTATTTGCTTGAATTTGACTAAATAACGTGGTACATGGTTGACTTAAAGGTGCAACTAGAGATTTTCCAATAATAGGTGTCCCAAAAAATATGAAAATTCTGATTTTTTGCGCTGGTGGTAACACTTTATATCAAAATTATCCCCATCTGTAAGGATTAAGGCTGAGAACTGTTTCTTTCGTACAATATTGTAACATTTTTTTATTTCATATAGGAGCAAAGACGAAATTCAGTCCTGTTTTTCTATTGAAATATAAGCATAAACAAAACCACCCATTTTGTTTTTCATTTTAAGTCAGTTCTGTACCAATAAAAGGTATGGAATCTATTGAGTCAAGCTGGATCTCTATTAAATCACTACCTATATCACGAAAAAATGTGGATGACTTGAAATCTCTTGTTGCACCTTTAAATAAGTTGGGAAAACTGCTTAACTGACATGATATTCGTATTTGATCTTGCTTTCTACACTCTCCACCAAATGGCATATTCACGCATTTCAATTACAATAGTGTCAAATGTTCTTAACCTAAAAATGCAAAATAAGCCAACTTAGTCTCATTTTTCTTGACACATCACATTTGTATTAGGACCATCTTGACATACAGAAATATTTTCGCTGTAAGAGAGTTGATGGGAAGTCGTGATATGGAAAGTGTTGATTACACTGTGTATAATACATCTGTGAGATGTTAAGATTGCCTTACTGAATTCAAATTAACATAACTTCCCTTCTTGAATTTCAAACATCTCAATATTTTTTACCACAAAATGTTGTAATTTAATGTGTCAGGATTGTAAGTGATTGAGACGTGACATTACTTACAAGGTTCCAGGCGATGAACATTGCCAAAATGTCAAAAGTAACACGGCAATATCAAGCAAGCAGGTTCATAAATAGGATATTTTGGAAGGGGTTCAACTTGAAGTGGTGATCATGTAAGGTTGCACATTTTTGCACATACATACAGGTGGCTATTGCTTGGGGACCAAGGGCCTTACCTGCTGATATTTAGAGAATAAAGGTTATAATTTTGGGAACAGGTACTCTCTTTATGACGAAATGAAACCAAGGCGATACCATTATTTTAAGTGGAAGAACGGGCCGGAGGCCGAGTTCTTCCACGCAAAAATAATGGTGTCGCCGTTTTCAATTCGTCATAAAGAGAGTACCTGTTCCCAAAATTATAACCTTTAATTCTTAAACAGCTTTATTTCATTTTAAGGTCATCTTTAACCCAATTTCGCGATACTTTACGGCTTAAATACAACAAGAAAGGACTGCCACCACCCAGTGACAACAATCGAACAACCCGTTGAATGCAACGAGATGCAACGTTGGCAGGCGCACGCGAACGTACCAAAACACGGTATGACGCGAGTGCTTCAACCTAAAAATAACATCAATACGCTGCGCGTACTACCTGGGTTCAATTGTCGAATTGAACCCCGGCATCAGCCAATGAAATTGCTTACATTTTCACAGCTGTTTAAGAATGATCGTTTTAGAGTATAAGAGTTATGCATTCTATAGCTGTTGGGGTAATTTTGAACAAGAATGGGTATATTTCAATAATTGAAACACACCTCCATACACCCAATACATAGGTACACCACACATATACACACATCTACCCACTGATTTGATGGTGATTTCCGGAGAGAATGGTAGATGCCTATTAATGATTCTGTGGATGACAGGTGATCTGCATTTAGATTGTCACTTAATTTCTCCTTCTATGCAGGTGTTTCCAAAGTCCTATACACAATTTTACAGGACATCCTTTCTTGGCGCAAGTCACATTTGGTATTGAATGCTATCTATACACTCTAAGAAATAAAGATGCGAAAGAGGTTCTAAACTTGTCCTCTTTATGGAACCCTGTAAGGTTTTTCAACGAACCAAAAATAGTTCTTTAACTTCTGTATAGGTTCTGTTAGGAACCTTTTTGGGTTCTCAGATTTTTAAGAACCATTTTTGAGGATTCCATTTTTGAAGATTCCATATAGAGGACAAAAAAGGTTCTAAAGCCGTATTTTTTCTTAGAGTGTAGTAGATAGCACAGGTCAAATTTGGTATTGGATATCTACAGTATATAGCACATGTCGCATTTGGTTGAATGTTATTTATAGTAGATAGCTCAGGTCGCATTTGGTATTGGATGCTATTGTATATAGCGTAGGTCACATTTGGTATTGGATGCTATCTGTAGTAGATAGCACAGGTCATATTTGGTATTGGATACTATCTACAGTAGATAGCACAGGTCACATTTGGTAAGTTGTTATCTACAGTATGTAGCTCAGATGACATTTGGTATTAGATCCAATCTAGTATAGACAACATAAGTCAAATTTGGTATTGGATGTTATCTACAGTAGATAGCAAAGGTTGTGTTTGGTATTGGATGGTATCTATGATAGATAGCAGAGGTTGCATTTGGGTTGGATTCTATCTATAGTAGATAGTACAGGTCACATTTGGTATTGGATGCTATCTGGAGTAGACAGCACAGGTTGCATTTGGTATTGGATGTTATCTACAGTAGTGTAGGTCACATTTGGTATTGGATGCTATCTACAGTAGATAGCTCAGGTCACATTTGGTATTGGATACAATCTACTATAGACAGCACAAGTCAAGTTTAGTATTGGATGTTATCTACAGTAGATAGCAAAAGTCATATTTGATTTTGGATGATATGATAGCACAGGTCACATTTGGTATTAGATGGTGGTATCTACAGTAGATAGTACAGGTCACATTTGGTATTGGATGGTATCTGTAGTAGATACAACAGCTCATATTTAGTTTTGCATGGTCTATTCTGATTGGCTATTTGGAAGAGTAAATGCGCCAATCAGAGATACTGTAAGAAAGATGGTAGTCCTCATGGGTTAACATTAAATTGAACTTGAAACACTAAACCCAACTATAAACCCAACTATAAAGGCACTATCAGGGATCAGTGATTTGCTAAATCATAAAATCGAAAAAATCATCAAAAATCAGATTTTTGCATGTCTGTAACAAGTACGGATACCCTAACATACCCTGCAAATGATAAGACCAGAAGCAACCTAATAAGCACAGAATCCGATATTTTAGTCATTACTGTCCGTTCGGAACCAACATGTAATTCAATGGAGAGTCATATCTTTGAAGACTGCCGTTTTCTTCCTTTTCTGGCAATTCTTCAGTTGGAAAAAAATAACTTATGTGAATTATACAGACTTATCCTGCAATGTTAAGCTATTACTGCAAGTTTTAAATACTTTGACTCTTTAGGATAAATCACTGATAGTGTCTTTAATCCAACAATACTTTTTATGCTGCTTGGCTCACACTTGTAAAGTCATGCCCAATGACAATATGTTCAGTGCGCACTTGCACATGCACACAAACACCCTCATGCTGACACACATACACATCAAACATCACACACGTTTCCCCTTTCTCTCCACATATCACATTTGCTTCTCCCCCTCTGTCCCCTCTCTCAGCCTGTAGGTAAACACTCACACCCACACACACATTTTTCACAAGGCAAAAGAAAAAGAAAGGGCTCCATGCATGTCTTGCCGTGTATTAATATCAACCCTGATGTGCACAATAGCCGAAGATTTCACGACTCAAATTTAGACCGGGATATGTTTCAGGAATATAATGCTGGAGAGAGTAATATACCTTGCCTGGAAACATAAATGTTTTAACATATGGACTACCTGTTCTAAAGGATGCTCCTAACTCATGTAACATTTCACTGTATCATTCAATCTCATGGTCTAATGGCGGCATACAAATATGCTTGATTAACCCTATCCATGCCAACCCCCAGAGCCATAGGAGTGAGGGTGAGGGATTAGCTGAACTCTTTGGATATGTGCTAGTCACAGTAGTTCAGAATTGTTTTCAATTTTTTCAAAAATGTTAAAGTTACTCTTTTTTCCTGACCATGTCCAAACAAGCATAGTGTTTTGGTCAGTGGTTTCTTAAAGTCAACTGGCATGTGTTATAGCCTCTTCAGAACCTACCAGGGTTAAGATATCCCCAAGCCACGCTTGACCTGACGACTCCAGATTTGATTGAGTGAGACATCTTTCTCTTGATGAAATTTGCTTTGCAACTCCAGGCTATATTGAAATTGAGATAATGTTATTGAACTAATATTTTTCTGCTCATAGACTATAAATTTTGATTGAGTTTGTGTGGTATGGTAAAACATTCCAACTTTGAAGGGGACACTTTAAATTTAACCTGGACAGCAAATCAGGGCTTCTATATTAGTGGGAGAGGAAACTCATCCTGTTTGAGTCAGGCCTTGGTTCTGCTATCCATCTCTGATTGAGGGTAGTATTCAAATGTTCCTGGACTTGACGAGGGCCAGATAAGTGGTTTAAAGGGTAACATTGACATTGAAAAAACTGAATCGAAGATAAAAAGTTACATTTATCTGATAAGTATAGTTTTCTGTTTCTTTGTTACGATTTTTAAGATGATGGAATTCACAATTTGATGTATATCTTTTCCTGTATGTGTTACAGTCACAAGCAATCTTGTAGGACTTTCACTATCAGAGATGTAACTTTTCCGTGAATTCCCGATTTCGGGATTTTGTGTTGGCCTAAATTAAAAAAATCCGGAAATGTAAAAAAAAATAATAATTTTTTTGTTTCATTTTCGGAGATCAAATTGTTATTGATAAAGGTAAAACTGCATGAAAAATCCAAGTTTTAACTACCAATTTATTTTAGAGAAGGGGTCTTGTACCCTAAAATCATGAAAGAAAATATGTTCCCCTTGCCTTGAGCTTCACCGGATGCTACGCTAAAATTTGGCCTTCTCGTCGGTTCAAATTTTGGAAATGGGACTACTCCTCTGTTATATCTCTGCACTATACTCTGTCCAGCTCGAAGTATGAAGTAGCGATGTCGGAGTGTACATTGAACCGATTTTAAGCATGTGCGTAGGTAAAGCACAAGGCACTGCAACTGAAAGACGGCACTGGGTATACACACGCATCGGCACTTCGTACTTCAGACAAGACAGAGAATAGTGCACTTGTATTAAAGTAAACATTTTCGGCGAATTAACGTTTCACAATGCGTCGTTCTTTAAATGTTGCATTTTTAATTTTGTGATTTTAAGTTTCCTTTGTTTCCTTCCAAAGTTTACCCATACATTAATGGTATGAATTTGCATGCTGTTATTTTCAGTTTCTGCTTGTTGCAAAGGCACAAAATAAATGTGGCATGAAGAATTTGAACGCTATTATTGTAACCATGCTATCAAGAAACTGAGCGGGGACACTATAACAGCGGCTTCCCGCTTTGTAAGTGCTAACGATAGGAGTGTCAATGACCTGTGCAAACTGATTGAAGTCAAATCATTGGTTTTTGTCTCGCCTGACGTTGTTCGGCAAGGACTTAGTAATCACTTTTCGTCTGTCTGTATGTATGTTCGTCCGTCTGTCTGTCGTCTGTTGCGTAATGCTATCTGTGTGCTTGACGTCCGTGTTCACGGGCTCGTGTACGATTTATCTGGTCGTTCCGTAAGGGCTATGATGAATTGAACTGGGTGGAAAGAAGCGGGTCACCGAGTTCTCGACATATTAGATTTTTTGGAGCCGTATAAAATATGCAAATTAAGTATCTAATTTGCATAAATTAACGAAAATTTTCACGCAAGGCTTGTGTACATTTTTTATGGAGTGCAGTAAGCGTATGATGATGTTCTATGATGTAGTACTGGGTGTTGCTGGGAGCGGGCTGGAACGTTCTCGAACTGATTAGATTTGGGGTATTTCGGGCAAATTAAGTATGCAAAAAGAGCTAATTAATATGCAAAACAAAACAGCGTAATTGCATAATAGATTTGAAACGGGACATTGGATACGAAAATTCCCGCGCACTGCCTGAAAGGCCTATCATGGTGCGCATCTTTTTTGCCAATTTGAAGGGGTGTGATACATGCGGCTTAGGGATGCAAATGAGCTAATTAAATAGGTAATTTAACTGGATCTCTGAAACCGTACATCGTAAATAGGGAACCATTCAGTCGCTGAAATGAAAGAATTACTATGCCATGCAATCTTTTGGGTGAATAATAATTGGGTCAAAGGCATGTGGGCGATTAAAGGGGGCATTTTTGGATACAATTGATCTAATTCAATATGCATAATTGCTATGTTATCACTGAAATTGTACATGGATATGAAATTCCTTCGCTACATGAGACGTCTATGCCGTACATCGTTTGTAGGAATCACAATTGCGGTTCAAGTGCAAGTGGATCAATTAAAGGGGACATGTGATGCATTGATCTAATTAAATAGCGTATTGCGGGATCGCTTAAAAGGGAATTTGCATATGCCAAATTCCTTCGCTACATGAGGACTACATATGGTAACACTTTTAGTGGTGAATCATAATGTGGGTCAAAATGCCATGTCGGCACTTTTAAAGGGGCAGTCTTTGATTATTGTAAAATTGGCAATAATTTGCTAAATGCGTGGTCCATTTCAAACCAAATTTTCTCAGGTTGTCAATGGTCAGGGTGAAATACTTAACCTGAATCAAATTGATTTCTTCCACAACATGATGAAATGATCGAGTCTGGAATTTCAATTTGTGTAGATATCAAATTAGGTCAACGTGATGTTGGGCCAATTAAAGGGGCATTTGTGTTACAATTGACCTATTAAATATGGCGCCAGTTGCGGTATAGCTGAAACAGTACATTGGATATGCAATATTTCTGTGTATGTTTGTTACATGGGAGAAGGTGGGGTTGGGGGAGGGCGTGGGGTTGTGTGGTGTCTTGGGAGGTTGGTGGTGTTGCGGGGTGGGTGGTGGACAGGGCGGGTGGAAAGACGGGTGGGAATGGCCGGTGTGAGGGTGGTGTGCTTTGAAGGGGCGGGGGAGGTGGGTGTTGGGGAGGAGATGGGGGTGTTGGGAGGGACGCTAGGGTGGTGTTGGGGAGGGGGCTGGGGGTTGGGGAGGGGGTGGGGTGTTGGGGGAGGGGCGTTGGGGGGTTGGGGACGGGGCGGTTGAGCGGTAGAGTGAGGGGTTGGGGAGGGGGGGTGGGGAGGGGGTGGGGTGTTGGGGAGGGGATTTGGGGGGATGTTGGCGGAGCGGGGATGGGGGGTTGGGGAGGGGGATGGGAGATTGTGGGTGGGAGAGGGGGTAGGTCGGTTGTGGGGCATTGGGGAGCGGGGGTGGGGTGTTGGTGAGGGGGACTGGTGGGCTGGGTGGGTGCGGCGAGCGGGGCCTGGGTGTTGGGGAGAGGGAGCTGGGTATGCAGGGTGTGATGAAGGGGGGGGGTGTGGGGGAGGGGTTGGGGTGTTGAGAAGGTTGCGATGGGGACGGGGGTTGGGGTGTTTGTTGAGGGGTGGGGTGAGGGATTGGGGATGGTGGGGAGGGGGTGGGGTGTTGCGGGGGGTGTGGGGAGGGGTGGGGTGTGCGGGGTATTGGGTCTTACGTGTTTGGGAGGGGTGGGGGGGGGCGAGACACGGCTGAGCTAGCACTGGGTGGGGAAGGGGGGGTGGGGGATGTTGGGGTGTTGGGTGAGGGGGGGAGGTGGCGCGGTGGTTGTGCTGTGAGGAGGGGTTGGTGGGCTGTCGAGGATGGGGGCTGGGGTTGGTTGCGGGGTGTCCCACACCTCTCCTCGTGTTGGGAGGAGGTGGGGTTTTGTTGAAGCGCGTCTCAGGTGCGTGGGTGGTGAGCGGGGTGTTGGGGAGCGGGTGGTTGTTGTGGTGGTTATGGGCGGAGAGGGTGAGAGGTAGTTGGGGAGGGAGGGGGTGTTGAAGGGCATTGTGGGAGGGGGGGTGGGGGGTTGGGGTGGGGTGAAGGGGGTTGGGGATCTCGGGGATTCGGATGGGGGGGGGTTGAAGGGTAGTTGGGGAAAGGGGGGTGGGGTGTTGAAGGGTGTTGGGGAATTGGAGGGGGGTGGGGTTTGTGGAGGTCCATGGGTTGGGGAGGGGGTGGGGGGTTGAAGGATGTTGGGAAGGGCGGGGGGGGGTTATGGGTATGTGAGCGAGCGTGGGAAGGGGGGGTGGGTATTGAGGGGGTGTTGGGGAGGGGGGGGGGGGTGTAGTTGCTGGAGGGGTGGGAGAGGGGGGTGGGTGTTGCGGGGCTGTTGGAAGGGGTGGGTTGGTTGAGTGGTGTTGGGGAGGGTGTGCGGGTGTTGAGGTCGGGTGTTGGGGCAGGGGGGGGGTGTGAGGCGTGTGGTGGAGGAGGGGTGGGGTGTTGGGAGGGGGGGCGGGATGTGGAAGGGTGGTTGGGGAGGGTGGTGGGTGTTGTGAAGGGTGTTGGCGGAGGGGGGGGGTGTCTGTTGTGGAGAGGGTGGCGTTGGGGGGAGGGGAGGGGGGCGATTGAGGCGGTGTATTGGGGAGGGGGTTGCGGAATGGTGGGGGGATGTGCGGTTGTAGATGGGTTGGGGAGGGGGTGGGGTGGTGCAAGGGTGTCGGGGGAAGGGGGTGGAGGGTTGTTGGGTGGGTTGGGGGAGAGGGTGGGTTGTTGCGGGCGGGTTGGGAAGGGGTTGGGTTGTTAGGTGGTGTTGGGGAAGGGGTGTGGTTGTTGCGGGTTGTTGAGGGTGTTGGGAGGGGGTGGTGGGTGTGTTTTTGACGGTGGGCCTTTATATTGTTTTGTTGGTTGGGGAAGGGGGTGGGGTGTGGGGAGGGGTGGGGGGTTGGGAGGGGGTGGGATGTTGCAGGGTGTTGGGGAGGGGGTGGGGTGTTAAGGAGGGGAAGGGGTGTGGGGAGGGGGGTTAGGGTGTTGCGGGGTTTGGGGAGGGGTAGGGGTGTTGCGGTGGGTTGGGGAGGGGGTGGGGTGTTGCGTTGTGATTGTGATGGGGAGGGGTTGGGTTGTTGCGGTGGTGTTGGGCGGGGGTGTTGCCGGAGGGGATGGGGTGTAGAGAGTGTTGGGGGTGGGGTGTTGCGGGGGTGTTGGGGAGGGGGGGTGGGATGTTGAGGGGTGTAGGTGCGGTTGGTGGAAGAGGGGGTGGGGTTGTGAGGTGGTGTTGGGGAGGGGTTGTGACGGGGTGTTGGGGAGGGGGTTTGGGTTGTTGACGGTGGGTGTTGGGGAGGGGTGTGTTGCGGGGGGTGTGGGGAGGGAGGGTTGGGAGGGGGGGTGGGGTGTGGGGAGCGGGGGTGGGGGTGGGGTGTGGGGGAGGGGGTGGGGGTGGGTGTTGTGGGATGTGGGGCTGAGTGTGGGGTGTTGGGGAGGGGGTGGGGTGTGCGGTATCATGTGTTGGGGAGGGGGGGGGGTGTTTGCAGGGGTGGGGGAGGGGGTGGGGGTTGCGGTGTGTGGGGGAGGGGGTGGGGGTTTGTTGAGGGTGTTGGGGAAGGGGGTGGGGTGTTGCGGGGGGGGGGGGAGGTGTTGAGGAGGGGGGGGATCTGGTTGTTTGAGGGTGTTGGGGAGGGGTTGTTGAGGGTGTGTTGGGAGGGGTGGGGTGTGTGCGGGTGTGGGGAGGGGGTGGGGTGTGAGGGGGTTGGGCGGGGGTGGGGATGTGAGGGGGGGTGTGCGCGAGGGGGTGGGGGTGCGTGGTGATGTGAGATGTTGGGGAGGAGGGGAGAGGGGTGTTGCGGGTGTTGAGGAGGGTGGTGGGCGGTGAATGGTGAGAATGAGGGGGGTTGGGGAGGGGGGGGGCGGGGTGGCGTGAGGCGCGGGTTGGGGGAGGTGGGGGAGGCGTTGCTGCTGGGGTGGTGTGGGGGAGGGTGGTGGGGTGCGGTGTGGGGGCAGGGGGGGGCTAGTCGGTCGGTGAGGGGGTGTGAGGCTGAGGGGGTGAGGTGTGCGAGTGTGGGAGAGGGGGGTGGGTTGTTGAGGGTGTAGGGGAAGGGGTTATGGCGGTGCGGGGTGGTGGAGGTGGGCGTGGGTGTAGAGGGTGGGGTGTTGTCGGTGTGTTGGGGAGGCGGTGGGGTGTTGGTGGTGTTGGGGAGGGAGTGTGGGGTTGTAGGGGTAGAGAGGTTGGGGATTGTGGGGAAGGGGGTGGGGTGTCGGGAGGGATTGGGGTGTTGAAGGGTGTTGGGGAGGGGGGTGGGGTTTTTTGGTTTTAAAATGCTTTGGTGTTGTTTTTTTTTTTAAAAAAAAAAAATGGGGAGGGGGTGGGGTGTTGTTGGGGGTGTTGGGAGGGGTGGGCTGTTGAGGGGGGGTGTTGCGGAGTGTTGGGGAGGGTGGTGGGGTGGTATGCAGGGTGTTTTGGGGTGTGTGGGAGGGGAAGTGGGGTGTTGCGGGGGGGTGTGGGGAGGGGGTGGGGTTGGTGCGGTGGTGTGGGGAGCGGTGCTGTGTTGTGGTGTGTTGCGGGGTGCTGGTGAGGGTTGTGGGGTGTTGCGGCGGTGGTGTTGTGGAGGGCTCCCTGTGGTTGTTGGGGTGTGGGGACGGGGGGGTTGTTTGAAAGGTGTTGGGAGGGCGTGGGGTGTTCGGGGTGTTGGGCGAGGGGGTGGGTGGGGTGTGTGATGGGGTTGAGGGTTTGCATAGGGGTGGGTGTTGTAGGGTATTGGGGAGGGGGGGATACCTGCAATCCACCACTGTATCTGCTTGCACAATTATTTGGGGAACACTCTAAGTGTTTACAGTGCAATCTGGTGTGCTGCTCTTTGTATTAAAAGCTATACGCGAAAGCAGGCGAGAATTGTGGTTCGAGAACCGCCTTTGTTTAACCCTCTGGGCACTACCTGTCATCTATTAGCCCTTTTGTGATTGGTCACTTAGAAGATAAATCCTATATTGAGCAAAATCAGAGATACGGTAGGAATGGTGGATGATTTACACAGAGAACACCATTTGAAGCACTATTTTGATTGGTTACTAGAGGGCTATCTCAGTTGTGTCTGTTATGAAACCAATCAGACCAGATTGTATTCAAGGTGGTAGTGTGCCCAGGGGGTTAACATTTTCGGCCCTCCAGGAAACTCTAGTAGCTCAGAGTTCAAATTTTCATATTGAACTCATTTATATATTCCACATTTTTAACTCAGCTGAAGCTTGGTAAAAATTATCCTGTGTGTCAGGTAAACTTGTTATCAAAATGAGGTAATCCAGGGTCAAAAGTCATCCAGAGGTCAAGTGTTTCATATTTTGTCACCTTCACAAACCATGACGGCTGACGACACATGCATTCTGGAGAACGCTGTATTTTGTTGCAAATTTTTTTAAGGAAAAATTTACCTGAAGTTGACCTGGAATACTTTCCAAGCAAGCAGCACAATGAACTTCTGTAAAAACAAAGCAAATTAAGGCCAACAAAGTGTGTACTTTTATACCTGTGTAAGAGACTGGTTGCTTATGGTCCAAATGTATGATCTTTTTGATTGGATTACCAGGCCAAAAGAAGTTGCTACTTTTTGTGATCTTTCACACTGTGTCTCTTTACACTGTCTTGTGCATACAGAATATTCCATATTAATTTGCACTGTTACGAGGCCTGCCTATTTGGTGGTAATCAAAGTATAGTCTTAGATCAGTGTTTTTTTTAGATGGCTTTACGAAATGGTTGGAGGGCGCTATGGATCACAAATGCCCTTTTTTTAACCCTGGTAGATTATGCATCAGTTACAACACGTTATGTCAGTGGCTTTTTGAGATAGCTTGCTGCCAAGGCAGTGGCATAGCCAGGCGGGCCAGGGGGGGGGGGATACACCCTCTGAAAATCTTTTTAAGGGGAAATCAGGGAAGTAAAAGATAAATATTCATGTTGAATCAGCCCTCTTTCGGACTCTTTTGCCATTTGACTAGCATATTTTTGTCTGTGGTGAGACATTTGTTGCATGCACTAGGAACTTGCCCCCTTGGAACCACCAGGCTGGCTATATTCCTGCTTGCAGGTCATTTGATGAACCATCTCAAAAATACTGACCTAAGACTTAGGATTCATTTGAATGAATTTTTCATGCTGCAACCTAAATAGAGTCATGAAAATAAAGAAGTTTGAATTTTATCCCCCAACAAAACATTTGAATTCTGAAGAACGAATAGTAGCTTCAGGCTGGAAGGTTAAGTATGGGATGCAAGTATTTCTTTATGTCGCGGTTCTACTGAGCAAAAGACATCACCCATTACTTAAAGGCATATCATTGATTTGCTAAATAAGAAAAATACTAACAAATCATCTGTTGTAACAAGTTTAGGTTATACTATCATACCCTACAAGTTCTAAGACCAAAAGCAACCTATAGACCGTATTCAATCGACGTCAGCCACCAGACATGTGGTGGATAAGATGTATACATTCCAGGACTAACATACATTAATCAATCGAATCCTGTTTTAGCGATTGCTACCGGGCTCATGGACAGGTGAATGTATTGTAGTAAGGAATGCGTCTATCTTGTCCACCAAACTGGCTGGCTATTGAGGACAAAACTAGGACATATAAATCATTGCTTTCCTTACAAGCGACCCTTACTACAACACGTTGATTTCTGATCTTTGAACACTTTGTTTTATCTTCCTTTTCCTGTCAAATATTTCAGTTAGAAAAATAAACTTAAATGAGAATTTACCGACTTATCCTTCACTTGTAAAGCTATTCCTGCCATGCACTTTCAAATATTTTGACTCTTCGGGTGTTGAATCGCGTGATTTAGTGTTATTACCCATTAATCCCTTCATAATATATTCATGTTCATTGATGGTTAAAAATGCGTCACATGACCACAAACTATTTGCGAGAAAGAGAGCGGAAAGATGAGTCACAGGAAATAGGGGCCTATTTCCCTAGGGAAAGAGGCAGCCTATTTCCCTCTAGCTCGCATACACATGTTGTTATCAGTTCCTTTATCGGTTCTTCGCTGTGGTCAATTGTATGAAGTTGACATGTATGCCTAGAATGTACAGACTCTTACTTGTATTTCTCAATGTATGTGTACGTTCGTATTAGTATTGCTCTAAAAGGAACTTTGACGCATTGTGAGGCTATTTTGTCGACACCCGTAGCAACAACATGGCTGCGTCCAGTTGAATAAAACACTGGTGGGAAACCTGTGCTGCACGGATAGTGAGAATACACAAAAATAATTACGTATGTTGAGCGTTGTGGTAAATAACACGGTTGATGCCGGCGGTGATTTTTATTTTAATGCCATGGAATGGGACAACGCGATATTCAACGCTGCA
This sequence comes from Ophioderma brevispina, assembly GCA_023653785.1. Classification (NCBI taxonomy): domain Eukaryota; kingdom Metazoa; phylum Echinodermata; class Ophiuroidea; order Amphilepidida; family Ophiodermatidae; genus Ophioderma; species Ophioderma brevispina. Next base: position 48,278 of record JAMKCH010004130.1, read on the forward strand.
TCAAGAATGACTGTGCACGGAAACAGGTGAGCTATACTAATGCAGCAAATTCCGGGAGTAAATTCGGTACAGACTCCAGCGTCATTATTTTACCGAAAAAGGTGTTGTATCGTAAGTGGGCGGACTTTCTCGCCTAAAAGACAGTCAATGCTCAAGCTCTTGCCTAGCTAGACCATAGGCTAGCATTAGCCTACAGAGTACGTACAGGAAGGCCTATTTTTTGTTAACTAGGCCTCAGGCTCAGTTTAACTTTTAACCAATCAATGAACAAAAAATATATTCATGAAGGATTATAAAACACATATTTAATGATCTATTCTGGGATATTGGTGGAATCTATTGGTCCCTTGGTGAATGGAGGGCGTGGGGGACTTATTTTGACCTTGAACGTCGGGGTTAGGGAAAAAGAGTTACCCCGACCTCAGTCACATTGGGGTTGGCCAATAGATTCCACAAGATTCCTCATGATCATTAAATATTTGTATACTATTTCTGAATGATCACACGGCATGTTTCGACTGAGGGTTAAAAGCTGGGTCATCTCCCATGCAGAGTATTTTCATCCCTGGACTGAATTTTACCAGGTGACCTTCAGGACGTATAAGATCACCTGCAAGGAAATGCTGGTAGTGAGCTATTTATAGTACAGACAGTATTCCCACAGTATAATTAAAGACACTATCAGTAATTCACACAAAAGAGTCAAATTATTTGAAATTGGCAGAAATAGCTTAAAAGTAAAGGATAATTCTGTAGAATCTGTGTAAGTTATTTTTTGCAACTTAAAGGGGCATTTCGTGATCCACAACCTCGTCCACCCGACTTACCTAAAAAAAGTTGATTTTTATATCATCCGAACCATTAGCCTTAGTAATCCATGTGTACCAAATCTTGCGTGAAAATTTGGTCCTATCTGTAAGAAATTCGCAATTTTGTATTTTCTGTCCGTAAACGGACAGAAATTACAGTATAGTGGCCTATGGGACTGTGGGAAACAAGTATTTGCTCATAACACAAAACCGCAAGATCGGGATCAACTCAAATTTCGTGAATAAGGTTTTCTCAAGGATATATAGTGAACCATGAATAAAACAGAAGGTGCTGGAATCACGAAATGCACCTTTAAAATTGACAGTTAAAGGTCCATGGCCCGATCGCTAATAGCCTCGTCCCCAGAACCCCAGATTTTACCCGAAGTGGTCGAAATTTTGGTATCAGAAGAAAGCTACTATTTTTCTCATTTACCCTATGAAATCTTAGGGCTAAAGGATGTTTAGTTTGGAAGTTACGAGCGAAAATGTACTCCATTTTGGTCGACCAATATTAATTTTACACCGTACTCTATGGGGCTCACAAAATCACGTTTCCAGCTGTCACATCAAAACGAATTGAAATATCGGCGAGAAACTTTACAGATGGGGTTTTTGAAAAAGGTCATATCATAATTTCTCATCAGTTCCAGACTCAACCAGTACTTGTGGTTAGATTAATGGGTGGTCCTTTAATAATAATAATACACAGGCTTTTATAAAGTGCCATTTCATCAAGATCACAGCACTGTTGCCTATTATTAAAAACTTTAAAAACTTTTGTAGCTCACTGAAAATATTGAGGACAAAGCTGTAAGATGTTATCCCTCCCAGTCCAAGAAATGTGGTTCTTGCAGCTTGCTATATATGCTTGCTTGATTTAAAGAGACATGAGGAGATTTCCAGAAAGAAGGGCCCCAATTTTTTTCGAACCTGGGTTTTTTGCATATTTGGAATGCTTACCAATGTATTAGATCACACCTGAAGTGAATAAGCCGAATGTATAATATGATATATGTATAATATGATGAATTAGTACTTTCTGTCATACACACAAAAGAGTCAAATTATTTGAAATTGGCAGAAATAGCTTAAAAGTAAAGGATAATTCTGTAGAATCTGTGTAAGTTATTTTTTGCAACTTAAAGGGGCATTTCGTGATCCACAACCTCGTCCACCCGACTTACCTAAAAAAAGTTGATTTTTATATCATCCGAACCATTAGCCTTAGTAATCCATGTGTACCAAATCTTGCGTGAAAATTTGGTCCTATCTGTAAGAAATTCGCAATTTTGTATTTTCTGTCCGTAAACGGACAGAAATTACAGTATAGTGGCCTATGGGACTGTGGGAAACAAGTATTTGCTCATAACACAAAACCGCAAGATCGGGATCAACTCAAATTTCGTGAATAAGGTTTTCTCAAGGATATATAGTGAACCATGAATAAAACAGAAGGTGCTGGAATCACGAAATGCACCTTTAAAATTGACAGTTAAAGGTCCATGGCCCGATCGCTAATAGCCTCGTCCCCAGAACCCCAGATTTTACCCGAAGTGGTCGAAATTTTGGTATCAGAAGAAAGCTACTATTTTTCTCATTTACCCTATGAAATCTTAGGGCTAAAGGATGTTTAGTTTGGAAGTTACGAGCGAAAATGTACTCCATTTTGGTCGACCAATATTAATTTTACACCGTACTCTATGGGGCTCACAAAATCACGTTTCCAGCTGTCACATCAAAACGAATTGAAATATCGGCGAGAAACTTTACAGATGGGGTTTTTGAAAAAGGTCATATCATAATTTCTCATCAGTTCCAGACTCAACCAGTACTTGTGGTTAGATTAATGGGTGGTCCTTTAATAATAATAATACACAGGCTTTTATAAAGTGCCATTTCATCAAGATCACAGCACTGTTGCCTATTATTAAAAACTTTAAAAACTTTTGTAGCTCACTGAAAATATTGAGGACAAAGCTGTAAGATGTTATCCCTCCCAGTCCAAGAAATGTGGTTCTTGCAGCTTGCTATATATGCTTGCTTGATTTAAAGAGACATGAGGAGATTTCCAGAAAAGAAGGGCCCCAATTTTTTTCGAACCTGGGTTTTTTGCATATTTGGAATGCTTACCAATGTATTAGATCACACCTGAAGTGAATAAGCCGAATGTATAATATGATATATGTATAATATGATGAATTAGTACTTTCTGTCATACACGACAGAAAGTCAAAGCACGGTGTTCTATGGGGACAATTACGATAGTCAGGCAATTTCAAAACGAGGTTTGCTGTTTTCTTTTGTACTTGTTTGTCCAATAAACCTTCGGAACGTTCTTGGTAGGTGGTCTACTATCGATCCTGTGCAATTTGAGAGAAATTTGTATCCTAAAAAATCTCCTCCTGTCACTTTAAGTCTGATTTTAGAGAAATTCATGAATAGCTCTTTCAAGGATGAGTAAGCATGACCTTTCTGCTCAATTTTTGGTCTAGGTAGCAAATCTATGCGGAGCATGTTTATACTATATGGTGCGAGTCAAATAAAACCCTACATTGAGGAAAGATTTTTTCTTGAAAGGTTAAACATTATTTTTGCATGAATGTTTGCTTTGGTTGTTACAGGGATAAACAGGGTATCAGAAGATTTTTATTTGGTGTCTTTCGGACTTCAGGTTAAGAAGCTATGCCAATTTTGCGGAGAGACCAAAAAATTATGTTTGGCTATTTTTAGCCATACAATGCGAGGAGACACCGACGTATATCATAACTCATTATAGCAATACAATTCACACATGCAATTTCAGTTGGTATTGATTTCCTCTTGACAAAACATATCGGTTTGAATAAAATGGTATATTGTGTAACATAATTATAAGTAAAGTATCTTCCACAAATGAAATAACCATTGTTCAATCAATAAAGAGTCAGTTATTGAAAATCAGTCCATACCAATGTCTTAGTTCATGAACATAATGAAATTGCTCATAGATTTTTGTTTTACATCTCTAAGCTAATTATACTCTCTTAAAACGATAGAGTGAAAAACCACTCTAAAAGAGTGAAATCTCACTCCAAAAAAGAGCCAGCTGAGTGAGATCCACTCTAAATAAAGAGTGAAAAAATAACTCTTAAGCAAAGAGTGAAGTGATCACTCCTTTTAGAGTGAACTAGTCACTCTTTTAGAGCTGTGGGGGAAAGCGTGAACTAGCCAATTCACTCTTTTAGAGTTGTGATTCTTTGTGAATTTTGTTTGTTTGGTGAGTATGTGTAGGTCATAATTCATAGCGTCGTGACATGAATGAATATTGTGGTGCATCATTGGCAGGATTCAGTGTGACATGCACGATTGTGACATGCACGATTGTGGCATGCATGACGTGCATGATCATGGCATGTATGCCCGTGACATGCATGATTGTGCATTTCGTACATGCACAGGCCTGGCCTAGTCTGGCGCAGACTACCGTATTTACAGTATTTACAGTGATTTTACAGTAAATAACATTAAATGCTTCTCCACACCTTGTCTGTAAATGCTATGAATTGTGACCGACACATACAATATACTCACCCGTAAAGATTTCTATGATTTCTTCACTTATTTCAACTTCGGTCAACCATTTGCTGACAGTCTCGCCTAACTCGTCCGCCATGTTGTTCGAAAATAATCACGCGATTTGCGGCGGTTCTGATTGGCTATTAGTTCACTCCGAAAAAGAGTATTTTCTCACTCTTTTAGAGCTAAAAGCCGCTCGATAAGAGTTCAGAGTGGGCCTTACTCCGAAGAAGAGTGGCATTTTGAGCCACTCGGTAACAGAGTGAGCTCGGTTAACCCTCGAGTTAAGGTGTCAGGCTGCATTTCTCGTTCTTTTAGAGCTAAAAGCCACTCGATTAGAGTTAATTTAAAATTACTCCGAAATTCAGAGTGATTTTTCACTCTTTCATTTTAAGAGAGTATTGCACAAATATAGTACACTCAGCATCAATTATGAGAACTAAAGCTAAAGTTGTCTGTAAATGAATTGGAATTAAAACTTAAAAAATTGAATTGCACTTGTTTTTCATGTTGAATATGAAAACCTTCTACAGTTTGGTTTCACTTTGACTCATAAGTTTCGTTGTATAAATCTGATCTAAAGTAAACTGTGGTTTGACACAGCCATCTTGACTTTCTTATCTGGGACTTCAAACATTTTTGGAACATTGAACATTTTCTTCTCAGGGATATTAATTTTATAATCCTGGAATTATTTCCCCACCTCCTATTGTTTCACAATAATTTGGTGTTAATGTTTTTACCAAAAGTACTGCTGAAGACCATGTTACTCAATGAGAACAATGCATCTTGGTGTGACTCAAAATGGCCAAACATGATTTCTAAGTCCCTCAGCAAAGTAGGCTTAGCTTCTACTTCCGCAAAGTCCAAATGACACCAAATAAATGTTTTCTGAAAGCCTGTTTATCCATCTTCATAACCAAAGTAAACATTTGAGTAGAAATAATTCTTAAATATTTTAATTATTTTTTTATTCTGAATGTAGTTTTTTTAAAATCACTCTAGTTGTGACCTGGCAAATTGGGATGACAACCACTTATCTTTATGTTGATCATGGTGATCCAAAAAAGAAAAGTATTAACACATTTTTGGCAAGTGTGAGATTTTGACCACCACTCATGCTCCTGGAGCATGGGTTGTGGCAACCATTCCAGAGCGGAGCTATTCATTATATTGATTGCTGACTACAATAGCAGTAGCGATTTATTCCGTAAATGTTATCAAGGATTAGAATTGTAATTCTGGCACACCAATCCTCGCTGGTCTTGTGGTTAGGTAGCTGACCTCATGAAAAAGTGGGTCTAGGGTTTGAATCTCGCTACTGTTTTTTTTTTTTTTTTTTTAAAAATCAAAAAAGATAAGAAAACTCAATAGCTGCCCTTTGATGTTAGTGAGGGAGACCTGCTCCTGGAGTATGGGTGGTGGTCAAAAACTACCGCGTGCAATTTTTTGACTCGTTTTTGTTTCTACTAGGGGGTCAATATCCTGAATGAGTGGCATTTACGGCATTACCAAAAATCACTGCTCGGTAGAAACATACATATTGAGGGATTACAAAATCCAGTAACAAAACAGACCAATCTAATGGAATATTTGCATTGCGCATGAAATGATATCTGAGAGATTGTTTATTTTACTTTAGAATTTAGATTGTGCATGAGCCGTGCTGTTTTTAAAGTAAACTTGTGTAGGTGGTTGAAGCATGAATGTTTTCTCTGCACTTGAAATGACTTGGATCTGCACTATGCAGTCATAGTTTTACGCATTTTCAGTATAATTGAGAAATAGGAAATGTACGTGCTAAGTAAACTTAAATTAATGTTACTAAGCTAACATACTAAAGGCACAATCAATGATCTAATAAGAAATATAAAAAATCATTAAAGAGACACTGGCAAATTAAAAATTTGGCATTTGAAAAATAGTGTCATACTCTCAAGATTTGTCAAAATTGATATTGTTGCATGGTTGTAAAGCTTTTATATACATTAGCCCTCACCTGAAATGATTAATAGGCACTATCAGTAGTAATTTGCCAATCAGAAAATCAGATTTTTGCATGTCTGTAACAACTATAGCTATCCTAACATACCCTGCAAGTTATAAGGCTAGAAGCTGCACAATAAAGAAGGAATCTGATATTTTAGTCATTACTGTCCGTACGGACACTTTCTACAACACGTAATTGAATGGAGATTCATATATTTGAACACAGCTATTTTTTCCTCTTTTTTCAATTTCCATTTGAAAAAAAAACTTTTGCAAAGTATACAGACTTATCCTTTACTTTTAGACAACTTCTGTAAATTTTGAAAGTTTTGACACTTTTGGGTGGATCACTATAGTGCCTTTAAGCCCAAATCAGCACCCTTAGGCAAACAGAATAATTTTATAATAAAGTAACTCTGGGTTCATTTTATTCAGCAGACAACGGAAATGGCATTTAACACAAGAAAACACACGCTGGAGTTGATTCACACGGCATCCACTCTGTTTGACAAGTCTGTGGACTTTGTGATTTTAATATCAATGAGCACGAGTCTATTATATTCATAATAGACACATTTGTTGATTGAAGTTACGGCAAACTTAAAAGTTAAAAGTTGAATTGTTATAAATCACAGCTTTATATTCATTATGTGTATGCATTATCACAGTTTACATACTACCCACACACAAAAAAGACAAAAATAGAAATTATCCCTAGATATTAAGAAATAAAATAGCCCTGAAGACATTCATCATAAATTTGAGCACGGATGCTTTCTTTAAATTCTAAAAACAGGGCACGCATTATGAACAGTGATAGCTTACTTGAACATGACACGAATTTCATGTGGTATAACACGTGCACATATTCCCCCTCCCCCTCCAGGGTAACTCTCATACATACTTCATAATTACTCAAGACAAACAAAAATCTCTCAATATGTCATGAAAATGTCTTGAGGGAATTTAAGCAGTTCATCTATATAGATCTATTTTTATGCAAGGAGGTATAATGTGTAAGTTTTGCAGGTGATAGGCTTATAACATTTTGGAGGGGAGTATGTCACGAAACACAACATGCTGTTAATTCCATAGATAAGAACTATTGGGTATCTGCAAAAAGTTTCATATTTAACAAAATCATTTTAAAATATTTGCTTTGTGAATTAATTTTTGTCTTCCTCCAGAGAGTCCATGCATGTAAGCTCTGGGATAAAAAAAATGGCCACACAATCCAGGTCACATTTGAATGTGCGATGTTCTGGAATAAAAATTAAAACTAGACACTTAAAGATGATGTCTCTAATGATCCACTGAAAAGAACTTGTGTAGGATGGTCATGGTTAAGGGATCATAGGTCATTTAGGGTCATAAAAGTACTGTAAACAATTTTCTTAAAGGGCTGATGCTGAGTTACGATTATTTCTCTTAGCCATGAAACATTTCTGATCTAGAAATTTAGCGGAAACATAAAACTACTGAATTTAGGTAGCCCACTTCCTCTACCAGACCACTCTATTATTCACCCATTGAATAGGGCTGTCTACTCATTAGGGTCACTTGCCGGTGCTTAGCCTTTATCATCGGCCCTCGTTTCGCAGTATCACTTCGCGACTACACTGTAGGCAGGAAACATACATGCAAAAATAATGGTATCGCCGGTTTCAACAGTCATCTAGATGTACTGGTTAAAAAAATCATACCTTTATCCTCGTTGTTAAACAGATTTGTAATCTTGTTATGATGGTTCTGGGCTAATGTCACTCCTGTGGTATCAAGGAATTGAAGTGGTCGTCTGTCTCTGTTAGATTTCTCATGAGAAGGGGGTCCTTGGAGATACATTTGTCAGTTATAAATGTTGACATTTATATAGCGCCTTTCACAATGTATCAAAGCGCTTATTCCGCTGCCACTAGAATATGTCAGCTGCCTTACAAATGCCCAAGGCATACTCATACCTTTGGGCAGTGCTCAATGGACAATATTCCTAACAGCTCCCCATTTAGCACCTTGGTAGAGAGAGGCAAGCGAGGTAAAGTGCCTTGCCCAAGTGCACAGCACATTGACCTCAGCAGGACTCGAACTCAGACTTTTAGGGGTTTTTTTTGTAGAACATTTAGAGTTGTCATAATAATTCATTTTTGGTACATTCACAAATCTATTCCCCTCCGTCTCCAAAATCCTGGCTATGCCACTGAATTTTATTAGCTTTTATTTTAAGCATTCCCTGCTTGGGCTTCCTGTATAAGAAATAATGAAGATGGCATGGAAAATGAGCCTCAGATTTGAAAAGAAAGTTTCCAGTTTTACTCCTTTGCTGGTTCTTAAATATTTAAGTACATATTTTCTCTTACTCGAATGCACGTCTCATACCTATCTTGAAATCTATGATGTAGCAAACAAAATATCCTTGCTGTAACACATGTACATTCTGCCCCAAGGGTAAACACACCATGTACATGTATGCAATGAATATTCTCGCCAAATCAAAAATTGACAATATGAACAAATCAAATCAGGAACATGTTGGAAATATTCAATTTTGACTAGAGTCAAAAATGTGTTAGCTTGTATTTGTGGTTTCCATATAGCTGCAGGATCAAATCACACATTTACCGGAGCACTACCTGCCTATCTCTGGGTATCTAAGCACTATTTTGATTGGTTGCTTGGAAGGTGATATCATGTAATAAGCAAATCAGAGTTACTGTAAGAAAGGTTGTATGGTATGAGAATTAACTAGTATATCTTACTGACTATTGTTACAGTTCTACAGTCTAAGTCTATATAGTATGCTGTCTCTAAGTTGGACTCTTAACTGCAGGGAGTGCTGTGCTTAGGGCGGTGCTATATACTACTCTTGACTAATCATGCATCTCAAAACCCCACCAGATCTGCAAGAGGGAAAACAAAGTAAACAAACAATCTTAACATACTCCCCCTTGTTCCTTAATTTTAAAGATCTGGTAAACTAATGGTTAGTGGGGTGGAATATAATGAGTCCATAAAGTTCAATGAAACATATTTACAATGTAATGTCTATAAAGTACAAGTATCTCCTGGATGCAGCTTTGAAAGAAAAGTTGAGTGCTGCCAAAACTCAGTTTAAACAATTTACCGTCAGCTGGGAACGTATTTTCAGCCTGCCCAAACCAGCTGAGCTTGAATATTCTGTGTGCCAAATCACTTTAATAGTTCATTGTCAGCTTCCCATTAGCAAATGTTTCTAGGAGCTGTCCGAATCTGACTCCTCTCTTTGTCAACGCGTCAGCTAGTGAAGTTGGCTTTGGATCCATTATACAGATACAATGTCTCCTTGGGTAACATCCTCTGTATTTGCAATGTTGATACGAAGTCTTTTCTCGTGGACTTGCTTGGTAGAGTGAGATGTTCAGAGGCAGAGATTTGTGTCTGTGTTTACAGTAATTGGTATTCTTGGTACTGCATAGCTGTTCCAATCTATCTCTGTAATGAGACTGCCAAGATAATGGATTCGTCTAATGCATCCTGCATTGATAGAGTTTCTGAATGCCAATGTATGGCTACCTTGCGTTTAATCTTGTTTGATGTCCATGACAATGGGCAGCTCTTCAGTTCGATGTCCCAGAGAGATATATTCACTGGCCCTGAGCATTGAGATGCCATCTGGCAGATTGCCCAGAGGCATTCACACATAGGGACTTAATTTTCCATTTCACTACAATGGCAAGCTTTGGAAAGTAAGTGTCCATGGATCTGCTTTGCCTGGCGAACTGCCTTGTAGTCTCACCAAGCTGTTCTACTGTTGGATGCTGCCTTGACATTCAGTTCCAATGCATCATAACTCAAATTTGGCGTGTTTGAGTGGGCCAGCAGTTCAATTGTCAGCGTAGCTCTAAGGGATTGCATTTCATGCTTGTTCAGTGGGGATGATTTGTCACTCGTTCCTACAGATGAAATAGGAATTTCTTGCATCTTGGCTGCATAATCATTTATGGTTAACTTTAAAACAGCTCTGCTTTCATCTTGCACCACATTCACACCCAAGTAGCGAAAGTTACCCATTAGTTGCTTGCCAACTTTGTATTTCTGACTAGGGGGTCAATGACACACTGAAATTTGTAGCTTCCTGCAAAAGGAAATTATCCAATGTTCACAAAGATTGCCTTCCAATATACCATTCCTGTACATCTAAGTAGAGCTTTTGTCAATTTCAGATTGTCTTACAACCAGGGTTCGATTACCCAGGTGCACACAGTGCACCAGTGCATGGAATATTGACTCTGTGCATGTGAATTTCCTCTGTTGATATTATTTTTTCTGTATTTTTCAGACCTTATTTGGGAAACAAAGCTAACATGTGCATTGTAGATTTTATTTTATAAATCGACTCCTGTTAAAACCCAATTGGTGAGCTCATCTTTCACTGAAATACCAGTTGCGGGATGCATCTTCAAGTCCATAGCTGCCTTATTAAGCTTCCATATGACACAATCTTCCTTTACTTCAGTAGGAGGTGTTACAAAAGATATCTCTATCCAACTTTCTTCCTTGCAGAAAGCAGCGTTTATATCAATTATCTCGCATTTCCACCCTTCACTTGCTGCTATTGCCATGACTATTCTAAGCGTGGACCTTACTGGCAGTTGCGAGAGTGGATTGGACTTTTCTTCTTCTTGAAAGCCCCTGACCACCAGTCTTGCCATCACCAAATTCTTACCCACAGGTGAGGGTTTTTCAGTTACCACCAACGTGTAGATAGGGTTCTCTGACCCCGGTTCTGAACATCCTTGTACACATCAAAGTTACTCCAGTTTTCTAACTCCTGTCCTAGCTTTGCCGACCTCAAGTTTCCATGATACTAATTGGTACAAAGAAAACATTGCTCATCTTCTGTTCTACTAACCTCATCTTCTCTACTTTCAATGTTCTCACTTTTCTCTGCCTCATCATCTTCTTCATTACCTATTCACATGTTGCTTGCCTCATCTTCAACAATTATAGATTCAAGTTTATTCAGATGTATGTCCAGCATTTTTCTGTCATTGGTTCATTTCATAACAGTAAAACTTATTTTTGCCAGAGATTTTCCTCCTTGCTTATAAATTTAGCATGAATCCACTCTCACCCTCTGGCAGGCGATACTAATTCTTTCGTTCACTTTGCATTTTCTGTGATCCCATGTCTCTGCTTTGACTTGAGACATGGACCCTACTGGTTCTATCCTCTGTCCTCTTGTCTCTCCTCATAACCACACAATTTGGTGCAAATACTGGTATCTTCAGAGATACTTTAATCTCACTTCTTCATCGAGCACAGCATCAGCAATAACTTGTTGTCTTCAGGATGGTGGACGTATCTTCTCTCAACAATACTCCTTCACTTTTCTCTTTAATATAATCTTTATGTTTCTTCGTCCACTGTCTACCTGTATTGCACGGCATGTTGCAACTCGTATCAACTGGCTCCCATGCCTAAGGAAGATAACCTTCCCATCGGTCCTATAACTCTTGCATGGCCCACGCTCTGTTACTATCATCTCTTATGTAAAAACCTATCTCCTGACTCCAAATTTCGTCTGATTGCCTACATTATGGCGAAGTGCTCTCTTTATTCTCTCTGATGATCTGTTTGGTGAAAGCTCCTGCTAGCTGCATGTAATGCATTTAGATGCTTGATCACTGGATCACTCACTTCTGTTACTTCTAGGGCTGGGGCTGAATTTAGAGAACAGATGCAGGTTGGGGTGATTGCCCAATACAAGTTGGATAGGATTGAATCCAAGAGGGTTTTTTTGCATACTGTTTTTCGCTGGATGACAAGGCAGAGCCAACTTCTAGTTCAATTCTAGGATCTTCCTCCATCATCTTCTGCACACAAAAACATCCACAACATCATGGTTCTCTCACAAATACCATTTGACCACGGTGGAATAGGCTGCGGGTAGCACAGGACCGTTCTACATTGAACTGTTCGGCAAGTTCTCTGTACTCATCATGTTGAACTCACAACATGTCAGACTTTGTCTGCCTCCAGATGCTGAGTGCGATTCTGTAGTTATTGGAATATAAAACATGTATCCAGGTACACTTGATGAACATGTCACTCGTAAAATCGAATCGTAGTTCTGCGTCCTTTTGTTTTTTTTTCCATGCACCTTGGTAACAGATGTTATTCGTGCTGAGAAGAAGAAACGGAGTCGGGCGTTTCTCGGGAGCGCAGAGTTTCACAGGAATGGGCTCACAGTTTATTTGTTTCAAAAGAGGGGGGGCTTACAAGATCAGTGCTCTAAATACAACTTTTCTTTTTCTAAAGCCAAGACCGATATCATAACAACCGGATGGCTACATGTGATAACGAGAAATTTTCCGTGTAGATCAGTAAGTTGACTTCTCCAGAGTGGAACAACGCTACCTGACCATGAATGTCCAAAAGATCTGCCTGACAGTTTTGCAGAATTTTTCTCAAGAAGATCAAGTAGCTGCGTAATGGTCTACATGATACTACTACTGCTCTAGGTCCGTTGAAACTAACAGAGTTCCATGCCAAAGCAACCTTCAGCTACTTTGTTGAAGTGTCTGAAGAAGAAGAGGTCTTGAATACATCAAGTCAGCATCGATCAAGTCCTGCCCCTTAGACCCTACCCAGCTGGTCTCTTAAAAAACTATGTATTGATGATCTGTTAACAGTCAAACAGATGCAAAACTCTCCTGTCTGCAGGCGTAGTTCCCCAAGCTCTCAAGCATGCATCTTTCATCCCGCTACTGAAGAAATCTGGCCTGGACACCAACATCCTCTCGAATTATCAGCCATATATCTAATCTACCTTCTCGGAAAGGTCATTGAAAGACTAGCAGTTGAATCAGTGCAGACTTACCTAATCGATAATGATCTCCATGCTCCGCTGCAGTGCGGCATACCGGCAATATCACAGTACGAAAACTCTCTGTACGGGTGCAGAAGACCTTTGACTGTCTTGACAAACAAAAAGAGGCTGTCCTAGTGTTGCTGACCTCAGCGCCGCCTTCGACACCATAGACCACAAATAGCTCCTAACCCGTCTAACTGAACGGTATGGGATTACTGGAAAAGCAATAAGTTGGTTGCTCGTCTTACCTAGATGGACGGAATGTCAAATATATATCGTCCCCAGGGCAGGTGCTTCGTAAGATCCTGTGCGGTAGATTGTGGAGTCCAACAGGGCTCGTACTGACCGATTGACTTCATCTTTCAGTGCCCCACTAAAGGATATCATAACTGCCCACTGTATTCATTTGTGTTTCCGCTGATGACACCCAGCTCCCCCCTACCCTGACATTTCCACCCTCGGGATCGTGGAACCAGCCATAAAAAGGATAAGATTTGTGATTATTGAAAAACTGCATTGAAAATCTGATCTTGGTGTCAATCCAACAAGCTGATATTACAAGTGACAGAAGACGGAGATGTTGTACTTTCGCTCTCAGTTTAGTCGATCGGCTAGCAACTCTCAGCCAACTATGATATTGGCAATTCTGTTATAAATCCGTCAGCTGAAGCACGAACCTGGTGTCATATTAGACTCATCATTAAGAAGATCAATCATGTTAACAGCTTTGCAAGCGCTTTGTCTCAATAAGGAAAATTGGGCAACTTCGACAGTACCTTGATGAAAACATCACCATCAGATTGGCAACGCCTTTGTTACATCTATGGGGGATTCCTACAATTCCTTGCTTTATGGCCTTCCAAAAAGAATTGACCCAGGTTCAGCGAGTTCAAATTGCAGCTGCCCGTCTTGTCCTTAAAATCCGTCGCACAAGCAAGACCATATCACAAGCTCTACCAAACACATTGGATTCCAATTAAACAGGCGGCAGTTTTTAAGATTCTACTTCTCAACTTATAAGGCCATCCACAGAATGGTCACCTCCTATATCTCTCTGAGTCCATCCAGCTGTATTCACAACCGAGAACCCACCTGAGATCATATATTGTCCCAGCTGAGTAATATCCAACTCATCAACAAAGGTCTATGGTGATAGAATCTTTGTACGCAGAAGCCAATGTGGAAATAAAACTCCCTAACACGTATCCGCTCGCGCATGTCAGCAAAACTATTTTCAAGCACGTTGACAGGACACATTCATATTGCAACAACATTTTTGCTTCATTGATTTGTATACCTGTTCGGATGCGTCCAATCTCATCTGTGATTTTTGTTTTATCCACTTTCTTTTCCTTATTCTCAACCTTCAACCAATCCGGTTGCCTAGGATAGTTGTGTTCATCAGTTAGGTAGGGATAGAGGGATCTGAATCCAGGAAAGAATCAAGACTTAACCGATGTCGCTTGGGTACATACACACATATCCTCACAGCTGACGATCGGGTGTATCCCCCATATGTTGCGTAGTATGGGAGGCAACTGGTTTGTCTTTCTCTCCATCTGTGGTCCACATATATATGTTGGATTTCTACTTAAATTTAAAGTTATTTTGAAATTGTGATATGGCTGTATATCATTGTTGTTTTAAAACATGTAGAATTTTATCTATTTTGTATTTGTCGTATAATATTTTTAAATATTCTCTTCTATGAAGCGCCTAGAGGCCTCTGCATTAGGCGCTATATGCAAGAAAAAAACTGTTTATATATTATTATTATAACACCCTTCTTTGGTGGACCAAACCCATCGCTATCCACTCTGTTGCTACACTGTCTACTATCACCTTTGGTAACACCTTTCTCCTTATTACCTTACTTTTGCTGAACCTGGTAGAAATAGCAATCAAATGTATGCAGTAATGCCATCTCTATAATGCTTCAGGTCCGTAGCTACTACATCATTGAAGTGCTATCTAAAGGCCATAGATACAACAGGTTGTGCAGGAGTCGTCTTAAACCTCTTACAACTTCACACTTCTTGCTGATGTCATCAATCAATCTCTCGCAATCATCGTCTAGTGCATCAGCATTCCTTCAATATAGCCCTAAGGCTCTTAGCTGATGGGTGGGCAAACTGCACTGATGGAGTTTGTAATCTAGTGCTCCTTTTCTTCTCATTTTTCTGTTCCACTACCATGTGAACTTTTTCAATCTTCACCATCGCATTCTTTCAGTGGAACATAATATGACCAGAGGATGTTTTCAATCAATTACCGTCCAATTGAACTTCTAGAGTGGCCTTTCCCATGTTTAAACTTGAATCCCCTCTCTTCATGTCTGGTTTGCTGAGTACAAGGGATATCACTGTCACTACGTTCTGTTTTCACAGTCGTTTTTAGTCCTCTATATCAACAGGAATCCTCACATCCTGTAAGATGTAATCTTTTTTTCCTGCACCAAACTTGAACTTGGTTCCACCTGGCAGGAATTTCACTTGGTTTCTCTCACTTGCAGCTTGATGCTAAATGCTCTCTTCCACTCTCCTTCCCGCCTACAGTTTTACTGCAAGCACTATTATCTAAGACTACAGCATTTGCTGTCTCCACGCATGAGGACCTGCTTATCTTCATTTGAAAATCACTTGCTTTGTACGCTTCAATATCTTTCACCTCTCTCTTTACATCTTTGAGCGAGGATGTTTCAAAAGGTCAGCGCTTCCTGATTCTGCTTAAGATGTGGACAGTCCTCTTCGGAAGTGCATAACGATTCACACACCAAGCACTTCAAATAGTTACCAGCTTCATCACGGATTTCTATAACCATATTTGTATTTCCCTTTCCTCTATATTCATACCTCTTCCTGTTCCTCGGCCTCGTTGGAAACCTGCAACTTCCAACAGCTGTGCTTCTATTTCTGTCCTCCACTATGTCCAGTGCCATAACCTCCACCTCGTTCAGACCAACCACCACGACGGCTGTATCCTGTTCTTCCGGCGCGGGTTGACTGCCCTCTACCTCTGTAAAGAATGCTTATCTACTCGCAGCATACACTGGCTCTTCTTTAATAGCCACTTCACTATATTTCTGTCTGGGGGACATTCCCTGTTCTCCAAAGAATTCTAAGGGCCTTCTTCATTTGTTCGTACATCTCATCTTCCTTGGTATATTTATAATCAACTGCTGTAAGGACAATCTGCGTATCTTTTTTATCAAGTCCAGCACTGTCGATAAGTTGCATTGCCAGAACTACATCAGGTAATGTGATTCCCTGTTTTTTCAGTTTTTTCACTTGCTTCTCAGATTCATGAGAAATGATCCATGGTGTCCGATTCTTTCTTCAAAGTATTTTTATACTTTACACCATGCCTCACCATACCACACTAAGGTCATCTTTCTTAAACCACTTATCTAATACAGTAATAAAAATTCCTTTAAAAAGGAATTGCACGGTCAATCGTTAATGAATCATGCTTTGTGGCAGGTTATATGCATGTCAATGAACATGTAATTAAAAACCTTTTACACAGACTAGATTAAATAAAATCCAAAATCTATTGTTAAGGCATAAAATTGCTACCAAAACATCAAAATGTTCAGAATTTTGCACCATTTTTGCCACCATTGAGAGCGGACAAATTCACAATGGGGAGCAAAATCACTTAATTTCTCCGATCCAAATCACAAAATTACACTTTTAAAAAGCACTATTAGCAAAAAAAAAAAAAAAAACAACTCTATCACTGCTGAATACGGATGTTTTAATAATTAAATTTTAATCCAACTCTCTAAATTTAACTTTTTTTAAAAATGTTGAAATTCCTCACCAAATTCATGCTAAAACGTTATGGATGGAACCCAATATTGATGATACTAATGAGGCAAGTCGGGGGGATGAGGTTGCGGTCACAAGTGCTCCCTTTAAAGTTGCAATTTGGGGGTCTCCAGTTTTTCGCATATTGGCTATATAGACCGTTACACAACGTGAAACAACCACCATTTGTCTATCGTCTCCAAGTTTACCCACGTTGCCACAGTGACTTGTGGTGAGCTGCCGAATTACAATCAGTAGCCGTTGCCCGCGCTTCTCGCAACCCTAGCTGATTTGAAATGGGAGCGTTCACTAAACGGGTTGATTCACTCTTTCATTAACGCAATATTTTCAAGAGACATTACAATATTTTCCTCCATGCCTTCTCCATTATTTTCTTTGATATGCCGCACATGTGTTAAATCAAGAGCTGTCAAGATTTAGGCACCCCTTTCTCACGATGATCTCTGACCAGGTGAACTTACTGCAAATGAACCGCTAGCTTATTTGAGTGGACGGATCAATCACGGGTTGATCACTATCAAACATGCGATGCAAAACTTCAGCGACCTACAATATTTTCTCCAAGCCATCTCCTTTGGGCCTATTTGATTTTTCGCTGTCACAAATTCCCACTTCACTATGCCTCAATCGCCCTTAAACGTTTTAAGTCGGAGCTAGCATATTTCCCGCTCAACATTAGCTATAATGAGCCATGAGGAAATTTCCTGCAAACATGGGCCAGCCGAAGAACTCCCACACTCCCAAAGACCCAATCAGTTGCGTCGCTGGGGTCGGAGAAAAGTGGCCAAGTGACTCAATCATGGGGGAAATGCGGGTGGTGCAGAGTCCCCTTTGAGAAATTGCGGCAAATTGGGAAACTTTGAGGCAAAGCGCCGTGTTTGTACGCTACCCTACCAACTCCAATCGTGGGTAGTATGAAAGAGGGAGAGGTGGGTTAATAAGAAGAGGACACTACGTCTCTTTGTTTTTCCTTTTCGTAGGGGCTTACTGGGGAAGGGGCACGAGATCAAGGGCGGTCTGCACTTTCCCTCCGTTACCTCCGGGTTTTCTTTTTTTTCCCCAGCCCTATCCTCTCCGCCTCACCCACCACTTCTTGGTTCTGGTCTTCTAAGCTCCCTCGTATGCCCTGTTCTACGTGCCCGGGCTGCCAGATGTCAAACAATAAATTGTATGTAATCTAATTATAGGTTAATGTCAATTAGGCCTACTCTTGCTCGCGGCAAGGGCCATACGCAGGAATTACTTACTTTTTTGGTAGGGGGGGGCGGGACCCTCGTCCAAAATTGGACCTTTTTGGTGTAAAGTGAATAACCCGCGGTCCTTTTTTTGAACATCTCATCAAACCCTAAATGGGCTTACTTGTCCAAATTTTTCTCATTTGACCGCCTTCATCCTCAAATCAGCATAAGTGGACCTTTTTCGGCCCATTTGTGGCCCTTCCCCCGCTCCCATCCGCCCCCCCCCCCCCGCGTACTCTTTAATAGCTTTTAAGACTGATTCCTCAATCTTAATTGGACTTTTCCCTCACCCTCAATCTTTCCCATTTAAGAGAGTTATAGGGGTCTGGTGTCGCAGTCATGTTGCAAAATCCAGAACAATGGCCTACATATGCCCTAAATTACAACTTTGAGGTGAATTAACTTTGTACCACGGCTGTTGTTTTTAATCTAGTATTTTATCTATGGATATTTTTTTAGTAAATTATGGCCCAAATGAAACACCACCCTTTTTACAACAAGACACATAGCTTAGCCGGGGCTGATATTGGCAGAGGATAGCGGTACCGATAACGTCTGTTAAAAAATACAACATAAGATCATTTCTTATTTCTTCTCAGCTAGTGTTTTTTTCCGTTTGTGTCTTTATTTTTTTTTTAATATTTTTGAGTAAATGACCAATTAAGCTCGGGCCCTCAATGCACGATACATGATCCGCTTATGACAGGTAAGATTACGTGTACTCTCTCATGTTTAACATCTTTATTCCATTTGTTTCATGTCACGATCATTTTAATACAGCATAGCTCATCTTACTTGTTTGTTGGCATCACTTGACTTCAGTGGGTTTGTATTATCAAGGACTTTTATGTCACATATTGACACAAAGAATTGAATTTGGTCGTAACAAACACAGTTAATCGTGAGTTTGTTGGGCCATGTTTGTGTTGCCCCCCTTAGTAATTATTGTATAACAGCACAACAATTTCGGACTTAGACTGGTCCTTGCCGATCAAGCTATTTGCAGATAGTTTTAGAACTCCGATGGTTTATATACTGCCAAAGAGTTAGAAGGTCACCAGCGAATATCACGAGGTAAGACTCGAGGTCAAAACCTCACGCAGAGCACCGATGTCCTTAAAGCCTAATTTGGGTTTATCACGCCCTCTTACTAGTCAAGTGGCTTCCTACGCCGTACGTCGAAGGTGAAAAGAACCTATATATAAACGTATTTGTACAAGTGTTTTCGCATGCAAATAATTTAGATGTCATGATTTGTAAAACACGTCTTTAACTCTTAGGGAAATCCTTGAAGAACAATAACACAGAATGCACATTCGCGACTTATCTTTACCTATACGGATCTATCACAAATCTTTTCTGCTAAAACTAATCACACAGTTCTTAAATCTAACTTCTAGAAGGGCAACCCATGGTATTTCGTTTGTCCATTCATCCTGTGTGTTTTATAAACTTCCCCGGGTTAAAACCAGCCAAGCACGGTCTCCGACACGTGCGAAAAGCTTAGTCACAGCATTCTCATCATCAATCTGATCTCACTCTCATTCTGCATGGCCAATCCCATCTCCCAAAAATAATCTCCGCTTTTTTCACTCATTGACCCCTTTGGCATTTTGGTATCACACGGTAAACTGCAAATCCTTGTCTTTTCTTCTCAGTCTTGGTGAATTGGGGTCCACAGTGGAACAACAAAACTCAGTCTTCATATGATGTGGTTTCCCATTTTCGAACATTTACGCCACTGTTGGGGTTTAAAAAATACTTGTTTAATCTTTCTTATTATCAGGCCATCTTGGACTGTTGTTAACCTTGCTCTGCTACCATAGAATTACTAGGATATCTTCTTA
>JAMKCH010004131.1:0-36394 GCA_023653785.1 Ophioderma brevispina
AATATTTTAGGGGGCCCCTGTCAGCAGCTGCTGACACTGCTGACTCTTAAATCCGCCACTTTTCATTAGTTAAATAGTCAACTTTCATGTAACAATGGTGGTATTGCCAATTTGAAATACATTACAAGTTCATGTTTCTTACAATCTTACAATTTCATAATCAATGCAAGTCAACCAATTTGCTTTGCACTCTCAAAAAAGTGCAAAACAAATTTGCCCAAAAATCATACTCAAAAGTGCTCTTGGAACAAGATGTATAAAGAATCCTTTTTATGTGTATATACAATATGTTCTCTGTTTGAAGAACCTCAGCCTGAGAGCCTTGATTCTAGTCGTGCCGATGAGGATAACTCTGCAGCAGTTACTACTGCCATCAACGATACAGTCAAGGTTAAGAAGAAAAGTCGACGGAGAGTGGAGAGTAAAGAAAAATTCAAAAAAGAGGAGGAGAAAGCAAAAGATGCTCTCAATCTTTCAACCGTAAGATTTGTGATAATATTTCAGCACATTTTCCAAAGATCTAGGAAACTAGATGAATTTGCCATGATTGGTGTATGTAATGGCAAAGTGAGGTGTATATACCATGCATAGACAATTTACAATGTTCATTGAAGTTTAAAAAATGTAGAACTGTTTAGTTAGAAATAACTGGAATAAAACATGACAGAATATGCACTTTCTGAATATATACAGATTATGAGTTCTGGTGCTGTAGGGATTAGGGATATAATTAGGCCAAATAAAAAAAGTTATGTGCTCTGTGTTTTCTTAGAAAAATGAGCAAAGAGCTGTACAGAAAGTCATTGTTGTTTTGACCCACAATTTTTAGCCATTTCTTTTAAGTTTGTTTTTGACAATTAAACACAAAGATTGGGCTCATATCACATAGGCTATGCAACAAAAGTGGCACCACATATGTGTGGCTATGTGAGGAAAACTATTTTTTAACCTTAGTGCTAGATTTATATATTGGATAGATTATTGTGGTGCCTGTAATTTTAATCTAACCACACGTCACCATGTTCGTTTCTTGCATCTTCAATTCCCAAATTTAATCCCAAGCAAGTTTAATAGGAAGTAGTAAATTTACCCTAATGTTGACAACTGGATATTATAAAATTGGCAAGGTAGTATGCACAATCCATCTAAAGACACATTTTGTAAATTTCCAGGTTTTGAGAGGACTTGAGCAACGGATGACAGATTATGAAGAAGCAACAGGAAGACAGTCAAGCTCTGGTTGTCATGGTGACACAAGTCAGCTACTATCCCAGGGTGCATCGGGTGTTTCTGGCTACACTACTTTGTTGGTGCAGACAATAGCAAAATTGATCGGTTATTTAAAAGAGGTAGGTCTTGTAAGACATTCATACCCTGTTCTCAAGTTGAGGGGTTATGAGTGTATTTCTTAAAGCTTTTGCTATACACAGTTGCATTTCAGAGTTCATTAAAGCATCTTAAAAACCCTCTTTCTATTCGCTCTGTGCATGGTTTTGCCATTTGCAAGAACTGAACCTTGAACTGACAGCAATATGAATGGAACATTTTGATTGGGTTTGATTCTTTCTAAACAAAACCAATGACCTTAAAAGATGCATTGTTATGCAACACCCTCATCTATTATGATGCCAGTTTGAGGCTCTGTGTGCAAAGGGGGTGGATAATGTTTAGCCCCAACTTAGTCTTGAATCTTCTTGCCTTATTTTAAAGAGGTACTACCCAATCTGGTTGTACATGTTTTTGGGTCAGGTGTGAACTTTAGGTCACTTGTCTGTACAAAAATGAGAAATTGGAAAGTTTATTAGCTAAACTGAATACCCAATGAACTTCAAACTTGGTAGAGTGATTAGCATGATGAGGTCCAGTGCTATATACTTCAATGACAGGTTATGAATGTTAAGGGGGGTGTTAAGTCAGGAACTTCGTCAAATGGCCAGTTTTTTTGTTTTTTTTAATGTTTAATGGCATTAACATGTTTTCTTTCCATATATTTTAACAGAATCTTTATATATTTATTTTTTCCTCATATTTTGTTCATTTTACTTTTACTATGTTGCGCATTTTTGACCAAAAACAATCACATGGGCTGAACTGCAAAAGGGCGGGTAATTTCGCGTATTACGCAATACGCGTCTGTGCTATTCGGCGCACACGAAGTAATGAGCACATCAGAAATGCCTTGATGCATCGATTCGATGACGCATACCCATGGTAACTTGTTTGCAATTGTAAAATGGTTGCCCACGTGAGATGCTTTTGCAACAAAATGGGATTTTAATTTCACGATTTTAGTCTCCTAAATTGTTGAATTTTGATAATAAGTATCCAGATGAAGTAATTTGACCTGGTGCAGAAGCAGTGTGAAGAATAAGAGATGAAACGCTTGTGTTTTGGAATAAGGCGAAACGGGACAATATTTGTACAAAATGGCAATTTTCTCTGTGTTCGCTTTCGGCGATAATTCATGATTTTTGGTTCCCAGTTACTCGAAATCCATATCAGCAACAGGTAAGGAATGAAATGCATCGTATAGAGCATATCAAAATCTAGGTTATTTTTTTAGTTTTTCATTTTTGGTTAAAAATCGTGATTTATGTCAACCTTTGAACAATCTCGGCGTTGTTCCAAATTGAAACACATGGATTTTGGCCCGTTTTTGGCAAATAATTTGATAAATAGTGCAGAATTTGAAAAAAGGGGAAATACCGACCCTAGAACTATGATTCTGGAATACAAAAACGAACAAGGCACCTTTTTATAACATTTCTTTATTTTTGTAAGGAACCAAAAAAATGAGTGAAAATCACCATTTTTTTATGATTTTCTCAAAAAATACGTATTTTTTGGGGAAAATATCATATTTGGATTCCTTGAGTCATTTCCTTCTCAAAATATGTATACTTTTATATATGTTGGAACAGTAATTAAGAAGATACGGCCAAACAGTTCCTTTGAATTCCTGACTTAACACCCCCTTAATGAGCTTGTTCACTAATAAATAAAATGCGATTAATCCACTCTACCAACCTTACCCATAATTTGGAAGAATGGTAGAACATGATGTCTGATGCTTTGTACTTTTCTGATGGGTTATGAATATAAATGAGGGCATTTGCATAATTTCAATAAAATGATTAATATTCCTATAGCATTACCATAACCCAACCACCAAATAACTTTTATACTGGGGACAGAAACGTTTTGACGAGCTCGTACCTCCAGGTTCTCTGCGTATTACTTTGAAAAATCTCCCTTGCATCTGATGTTTTCAAATTGGAAAATTTGGGTATTGCAGCTGAACTGAAATTAAAGCATGATAGAAAAGTCGACTTTAAATTTTTAATTACTTTTATTTTGAGATAATTCAATATGCATCAAACCAACTCTAAATTTTCAGGTCAACAGCATTTCTTTATTTTCCCTTACCAAGCGATATTTAAGACAAATATTTTAAAAATTAATTTAACCTCTTAGATCATCCCCTATTTGCACCATAATGCACTTCCAAAATGTAATAATTTATGCAGGCAGGTTTTCCGGCCCATCACTGTGGTCCCAGGTTTAACCTTCTGTCAGGCCTGCGATTTCACATGTGTGTTTGGTTTCCAGTCCATATTTGGCCTTGCAGGTTTTCTCTGGGTACTCCAGTTTCCTACTGTGATAATTTTTGCCTACATACAAGCTCCTTGAGTTTGGTACTCCTACTCTAGAGGAGTGAACTATGAGCAACAAACCAACCATGGCAGTTTAATTCATATGGATTGTAATGTGTGCATTCAAGTGCTGCCTACTTGTTGTTCCAGGTGGCTCAAACAAAGGACAGAAAGCCAGTATGTAAGCAGTCTTGAAGCCGATGAAGATCAAGGGTTTTCCAAAACGCATCACATGCCGTTACATTTTATTATGAAAATGTAAGTCGTAGGTCCGTTTTGAAGTTTTCTTCATTGTGTTCTTGCCTTATACTATCAGACAGAAACAAGGTGGTTGGAAGAGAAAAAAATACGAGAGCAGATCCAGTACCAAATGGCCGAGCAGAGAATTCTTATAGATGCTATTACTGCTGTAAGTAAAATGTTAGGTTTGGGTTTGAAAATAACTTGTGCAGAGTTTTATTGTGGAAATTGTTTGGACCATTAGATGTCTGGCATCATTAAGGGAAATACCAACACCAGAATGTCAAATTCCAAGACCAAGAAAAGCTTGACCTATATGACCATTGGATCTTGTACAATGTACACCGTGTGACATGCAACATTGCATGACGAAATGGTTATAAATTGGAGAAACGAATAGACAGTGGAGTAACATAAAAAGTACTTGTATTCGACTGTTTTTAATGAAACAATTTAGCTTGTTAATAATAATAAATAAAATGCATTTATATGGTGATCTATAAAGAACAAAGTGCCTTACAACAAATGTTTAAACTACAAAATTAATATACAACATGACATACAGCAAAATAAGGAAAACTAACAAAACCAAAGTTAACAAAATTTTAAACATCAGGAAATAAGTACGTTTTCAGGAGCCATTTAAAGATACAGGTGGAAGATGCCTCTCTAATATTAAAAGGAAGCTTATTCCACAGCCTAGGACCAATTACGTTAAATGATCTGTCACCTAATCTAGGCTTGTTACGAGGAATAACAAGCCGTGTAACAGAAGAAGACCGTAGCCTTTGTCTTGTACCATCAGGATTACTATCCAACACATTATTGTTATTGTTGGCAAGTTGCTACATGGCAAGTTAAAACAAATAAAAATCTGACTTTGTGGTAGTCAAAAACAGCGAATTATGCATTCCTGAACTACTTCTTTAAACAATTTTGTAATTAAAATATCTGTAATCGGTATAACTGATTCATTAATGGGGTTATTGCATGAAGGCATGATAATCGCAGTATCATTCTCATTATTTTTCTAAGTATGTGTACTGAAAAATGCTTGGTTATATAAATAAATACTATTGGGGGTTGTCAAGTCCCAAGGAAAATATAGGGTCTTTTTGTGAAAAGCACATTTGTTTGGGTGACAGCAATGCTTGAGAACTTTACATTCACATCATATCTGAAATGGCAGTGCCCCACCCCAGGGAATTGAGCGTAGCCTTTGGATGGGGCATATAACTTTATGCTCCAAAAGTGTCAGTTGTTTCCAGCAAAATAATCTTGAATGAAGCTCACTTATGCTATACTTAGATTCAGGATTCCTTGGACCTTACTTAAATGCACATTCACATTGCTGCCAAGCAGCATCATGACAACATGTAAGGAAATTACATAAGAGTACAGAAAAGGCATGAGTGTATATTTTGCCACAAAAACAATTCAAGGGATTGTGACCTTAATCCAATTACATCATGTTTATCTACTGGTTTGCCAAAGTGGTAGCCTAATTCTCAGTGACTTCAGTATCATTTGAGATTACTGGAGCTTGTGCTTCACCTTGAATATCATCGTCTTTGTATAGCTGTGTTCAGACGGATCCAACAACTTTTGTTTTTATCGCACCGAACTAAAAGCCAAATCCAGTATCACACCAAGTTGCATCCACATGATCACACAAAGTTCGCATCAAGTGCTAGCTTGACATATGGTGTGATTTGGCAGGAAATGACATCTATCTAGCACACAGAATTTGAGGACCATAAACAGTTAAAATGTCACCTGGTGAACAACTCAAGCAAGGCAAATTCAGAGTGTTGGCCAATACACCTAGATTTTTAGGAGGTTGACTTGGTGTGATATTCGCAGTGTACTCAGTGTGTTGATGCATCAAATGCATCTCCATGGTCTATCACGCCAAGCTATCACCTTGGTGTGACAAAAATTTAAGTTGTTGGGTTGTGTGTGGACACATCTAATAAATAGTACCCTTGCATGGTCTAGTATATATCACTAATGGGTTGTCTTTGTGAATGTTAACAGGATCTGCTTGCAACCCAAGACTTACAGCTTCAAACTCAGCAAGATTTCACTCATTATATGGCCCGTACTCAGGCTCAATTAGATGGTATTCAGGTAAGAAGATGCATTTTGAAATGTGGCTGTTGTGGTCGATCAGCTCATGGAAAATTCTGCGACTTAGGTGAACTCTTAAAGGCATTTTCAATTTATGAACAAAATGGCCGATATATAAATTGTGTTTTGTACAGCAACACTTTGAAAATTAGTCTGTTTTTGTGAGTAATAATTCACAGATGTCACCCTTCAGAAATGGGAGGTGTAATACTTTGGTCAAAGTAATGCCGTACCCATGGGGGTGTGGAGGTAGCGCGCGCACCCGGGGGTGTGAAAAGAAGAGCATTGAAATAAGGCTTATCAAATTGCAAAAAAAAAAATGCATGTTTTTCAGGCGGCTTTGCCCCTGGACCCCAACGGAGCTCTGCGTTTGTACCTCTTGCCATTGTTGTTCCAGGATCCGCACCCCCGGGTGTGTGATCCTGCCTAGGTGCTTGTAATTGTCAGAACCATAGGAAGAGCAAAGGAAAAAAATAAATGAATCAAGGAAAGAAATACAAAACTTAAGAAATGTTACAGATAAATGGAGATTTTTACAAGGTGTCTGTGTCTTATGAAAACTTTGTATACATGCCAAATTTGGCAGGCAGGCTATAGGTTTGCCAGCCCCTGCAAGTGGCAGTAGTTAGGTTGTGAGTGTGGAGAACAATTCAAAATTCATCATCATTGGAAATGCAAAAATTATGGGTTTCTCCTTGATCAATGTAACTATAGTATAAAAAAGGAAGTTGAACAAACAGAGAAAAAGCTAGGCTTTATTAATTCAATTAAAGGTGTAATGAGAGATTTCAAGTCATCCATATTTTCTGTGATATTTAGTGATTCCATATAGATTAAATACGCAATAGATTCCCTACCTTTTATTTGGCTACAGAATTAACTTAAAAATGGGAATAAAAAATTATTTGTATATGCTTATTTCAATAGAAAACACAGGCTGAATTTCATATTTGCTCCTATATGAAATTAGTAATTTCACAATTTTTGTACCAAAGAAACAGTATCAGCTTAATCCTTTCAGATAGTGATATTTTTAATAGAGAGCTTTCAACCAGTGCAAAAATCATATTTTTAAATTTATTGGGGATACCTGTTATTTGAAATCTCTCGTTGCACTTTTAAGCAAGGAAACTATCTACAGTTTCCATTGTTTAAGTTTCAGATATTTAACATATTAACCAAGTAACTATGTATTTTTTTTTTCAAACTCAAAGGCAGAGGTAAAGAAGTAAAGTATACATTAGTTGTTTGGTTGTATATTTTGCAGCAAACTTTAGCTGGATTAGGCCTACAGCAATCTTCAGGAGCAAAACCCTCATCACAACATTCCAGCAGCTCTGCTAAAGTTCCGCTGACTATACCCAGCAGCATGATGCATACATCGGCATCGGCAACACTTCAACCTGGGCCTGTACATCTGCCTACAGAGACTATAGAGGGAACATCTAATCAGATTGTTTCAGATATGCAGAGTCGACAGAAAACAAGTAAGGCCTAAAAAATGTTTGTTTGCTGTAACAGAGGAAAATATTCGAGTTAAGGCAAACAAACTCTTTTGGGGGCCTAAGTTCAAGGTGACGTCCTGCTTACAGAATGTGTATCATATAAACATTATGATACTATTTGGGGAAGATTTTTTTTGCAGAGGTTCCCTTTTGTAAGGTTACATACTTTGAAATATAAGGGTTGCAAAACAATTTGAAAACACAAAGGCCAAAGAAAGGTCTGTGTTTGTTCACCCCAGCTCTTTGTATTTTCATCCCCCCATAAACCACTTAATAAATTAATGCTGCTAAAATTCCAATTCTAAACCTAGGTGTACAATTTTTCTGAGACAAATGCTTTGCATTTTTTCTGCTTATGACTTGTCATTAGCCATAAAATACACGTTGGTTAAAATCAGTTTAGTATATCTGCTGGGTTTCCTATGAGTGTTAATAAAAAGTGTAAACATTTTTAATATATTGCAGTTATATTAATAAAATTCATGGTCAGTATGTATAATAAACACCTATATAATAGTAATTGTACAATGAGTTTAACCAGACATGACAGTAAAATGAAAAACACAGAAGGGGTACCCAACCTTAGGGATGAATTCTGCCAAACGTGCACTGCGAAATGCTGCCTCAAAGACTGGAAATGTGGACAAATCTGATCCAACAAATCAGCCAGGAACAGGCAATACTTGGCAGCATTGGGGACAAGCAGTCAATTTACAGAGACTCAAACACCAGGCTTCTGCACGGATCAAACAAATATTAGCCTGGGAACAAACCAAACAAGCATTAAGGAAAATGTCAATTTACAGAGACTCAAACACATACTTCCTGCACCTCCCAGAGTTAAGACAGGAACCTCATGTAACTGATATTCCAAGCGTTCAACATAAAGTAACTAGTGGTGAACCATTTGAACTCTTCAATGCACCTCCAGTTCTGGGAAGACAAGAGACACCTTGGGGCTAGAGATACTTGCATCCCTTTCCAGCCAGGACAATTCCTACTATCACCCCCGACCCCCAACGAGATAGAAGCTCACTTGCGAGATCCAGATTGGCATCTGTAGAGGCTTATCCAAGAGCAGTCGGATGGTTGGGGAACTGTATTGGGACAAATCCATCTGTTTCAAAGGGGTGCTCAAGATAATGGCTTGCCTACATCTATATCTCAGTCTATGCATTCCTTTCAACCACCAGTGGGACTATTCCGTAATAAGGCTGACAGCATATACAAACTCTGACATTCAACAGTACTCACAGGAGATTCATCGTATCGGTCCAATGGGATGCAGATCGTCGGCAAAAGAATTAGCACAGTTGTCAAAACACACACGAGAAGCTCCCAAGCAAATCAAAGGGACCTGTGAAGCAATGAAAAATCTTCTGTGAAACAGAGGTCAAAGCCAGACAGAGGGGAGGGGAGGAAGAAGGAAGAAAAGAGGGGATTTACAGTGGGGGTTAGAAGATAGAAATGTGAACCACTAAAACAACAGCCTCGAGGACGGTTCAAACACGGGCGGTAGGTGAAACTTTTGCCAACATACTCAGAATAAACCTTGCAAAAACGAGTTTACTTGTCTGGCAAAAAAAATCCGGATCCATTCCCTCTTTCCTCCTGATCTGACCGAAGTGTGTTTCGGAAAAGAAATTGCCCCCATCCAAGATTCAACCAATGTTTTATGTTGATGATGAATTGAATGATGATGAAAATATGACTTCCTTTTCAAAAACATATTGAGTCTCAAAATCATGCTCACTAATAAAAGTAGATTTTGTCAGTGAGTGGCAATTTTGCTGAACCAAAAAAAAAACAAACCATTTGATCTGACTTATCCCCTCAAATGGACTGCCACTTTTCCCAAAAGTGCTATCCCTTTTATCCAAAAAATTTCAGCAAAAAAAAAAAATCTGCTCCCAGAAATGGTACAACAGTTTCCTACATTTAAAGGAGAACCCGCCGGTTACAACTTAAATATTAAACAATATACACTATTTAATAAAATACTATTGACCCACATATCGAGTGGAGTGGTTTCATAGAAGGAAAAACGGAGAAATTATATAACTATAACAGTTGATATTACGACCATCTAGTATGACCATGTGCTACATTTAAAAATCGCGTCCTAGTTGTATAAACGTTGTTATGCGATATACGACCGCGCAGTTTAGGTCAAAGGTCATAGGAAATACACAATTATGAAAGCATCATGCTTGAAGGTGTATGACGCTATTGTGCCGTCCATATCGCCATAACAAAAGGCATATCCCATTTATACAGTAGCGAGAATTTAACATAGCAATGGGCAGACAAAATGCTTTTTATTCGTTTTATGGTTATATTAATTCCGTTTTCCCATGAAACCACTCCATATGTGTTCAATAAATGTTTTTATAGCGTATATTATGCAAGTTATTCTTGATACAGGTTCTCCTTTAAAACAAAAAAAATGGGGATGACCCACTTCGATTTGCTTCTGAAACCGGATATTTGAGCACAAAGTGGTGACCCCTGGATTTGCAGGAATTGTGATTTACATTTCATTCAACTTGTTGAACAAAATGCACCCTGAACAGCATCAAAAGCATCATTACTCATCATTGGAAATTAAAGAATGAGGTCAATCAGTTTGTTAACTTGAAGATCACATAGATTGCTGCCATCCACTAATAAAAGATATGCAAGTGTTACTTATTCTCCCTTATTTCCAGCACAATCTACAACATAACCTGTATAATTATCAAGCAGTATCTGCTATTTACCTAATTTGTTCCGGCTAAAGGTCAACCAGTTTCACTCCCTATATCCCCTATTCCATATGACCAGCCAGCAGCTAGAGGACCACACCATTTGATGAAAGAGGGGAAGACTTTCCATGTGTCTCTACCCAGACCAGATCTTGAGATATCAGCCACAAGCACCCCATAAGCAATATCTGTTATTTATTATTTGTTCCAGCTAAAGGTCAACCAGTTTCACCCCCTATATCCCCAATTCCATATGACCAGCCAGCAGCTAGAGGACCACACCATTTGATGAAAGAGGGGAAGACTTTCCACGTGTCTCTACCCAGACCAGATCTTGAGATATCAGCCACAAGCACCCCATAAGCAATATCTGTTATTTATTATTTGTTCCAGCTAAAGGTCAACCAGTTTCACCCCCTATATCCCCTATTCCATATGACCAGCCAGCAGCAAGAGGACCACACCATTTGATGAAAGAGGGGAAGACTATCCATGTGTCTCTACCCAGACCAGATCTTGAAATATCTGCAACAAGTACCCCATCACCTAAAACAGCTGATCACAAACCCAGATCAAGGTAGGTTAGTGCTGTAAATGACTTCTTGTCCAAACTGAAAGTATTTCTAGAAGGGGGGGTTTGAAATAAGCAGCGTATGGGTAGATGTTCGTCTGGATGGATGCATGTCCGGATGTATGTATGAAAAAGCTAACCCTTTTGTTTTCAGTTGTAGCTGAATTTTATAGAGACTTTAACAGAAGCTTTGGAACTATGTCCATATGTATGGGGTCAAAGGTTATCTAGGGGTCATATGGGGTTAGTGGGTACATAATTCTGAGGTCTGCTTGTTGTTAATCATTTTGGCTGGTATTCTGAAAGGGAGCCTAACTTTAGACCCAGGTTTAAACCAGGGTTAGTCCTATGTGAGTGAACCTTTTATTCATACCAACATACTCTAAAAATTTGCTGCTGTAACATGTGAGAAAATTCCTCATGGATGGGCCAGAAGAGGAATTTTCTCACCTGTTACTTGTAACTTTCACAGTATTTTGAAGGAATAAAGTCCACTCATGTGGGACAAACCCCGTTTAAATCCCTTTTGGAATACCAGCCTTTATGTTCTGAAAGCAAGCTCAAGTTCAATTGGAACCAAACTTGTGTCATAGGTGCACCATGGGATCCCTCATATGTTGATGAGGTCAAAGGTCATGTGCCAAGGTCAATGGTCATGTGCCAAGGTCAATGGTCATGTGAGGTCAAGTTGTAAAAGTTGTAAGATAGGCTGGTGGCCCACAGCGTTAAATTTTAAGTATAGAAGGACCGCGAAAGCCGGAGAACTGTAAGATTCTATGTTTTTAAACTATTTTTGTTTAATTTGTATGTGCTCTTTACTTGTGTACACTTCAATGAATGAGTTATTTGACCAGAATTCTGCATAACAAGAGCCATCCATTGACTTATTCTAAACAATGTTGTTATTTTACAGACTTAGCAATACAAGACATGGAAGTATTCAGTGGCAAACACCTGAAAGGCACTGTAAGTAAAGACGAGAGAGAACTTACATGTAGATATGAACAAAAAATCCCAATTTCAAACCTTTGACCATATTGCTCCAGGGTTTGGATATTTTTTGGTATTATCACAATACCTCAAAAACATTGATGTAAGTACAGGGGCGATGTCAAAAAGATTTACACTAGGTTGTCAAATTTTTCTAAAGGGGGCGGTGAAAGATCTATTAAAGATACCGACTATCACAGATAAAACTAGGTTTCTTTCACCTACTACAGAAATTTGAAATTTGCTTTTGAACTTATGCGGAGTTATGCCAACTTAAAGATAGGTACCATTTTTCACCTCTGTCCATGTGGAATGTTGTGGATTTGGCAAAGAGGACTTTGGATGAGTCTACACAAGTACATCATGACATTCTTTGCTTGCTTTATAACCTTTTGTAAACCTTTCACCATGAAACTGTCAAAACTATTTCATTATTTGAAATCAATAACAAATTATGGAATCCTACACCATATTTTTGAAGCATTACTTAAATAAATGTTCAAATGTTCACAGATCTTTTCGCCGGAAAGTGAATGCCAATATGTGGGCAAATCCGGTGCAATACTGCCGGTTGACCCACATTTTACACCGACTCCATAACACATGATTGGGGGGGGGGGCTACCTTTGGGGAATCAATATTGAACATTACACACATTAAACATCCATCTGCCTTTCCCTTTGCATTTCAATAATTTTCATCCACCTTCCCTCTCTTCTCTATCCATTTTCTGCTTGTTCTTTTTCCACTTTCCTGCTTTTACAGATAGTTAAGATCATTTCCTTGGTAATGGGGGAGGGGACAATGCGTCCCCTGCCCCCGCTCCTGTTACGCTACTTTATTGACATTGTTGAAAAATATTTCAAAAAACGTTGTTTATGGATTAGGTAAATTAATGGGTTACTTTGAAACAAACTCTCAAAAAGTTTATTGAACATTTAGATGACATAACTCAATGGCTTTGCTGCCGTGCCGACGTCGAAGGAATTGTACAACCGTGTCAATATGGTTTTTGGCGGCTTCCGTGTTAAATACCATATCGCATATGCAAAAGGTAAACTTAGATTTTTTACCAATGACAGTGATATAATGAGTATTGTTCCATGTATTAAAAAACAATTCTAACTTGTTAAATATTTTTCTGAAATCGAGTGTAAATCTTTTTGACCGCCCTCTGTGAGTAAAAGAAAGTAGCAAGCTCAACACAGGATGTACACTTTCCAGAAATTTCCTGATTTTTGGCCATCCATAAAACAAAGTGAGAAATGGAAAAAAAAAAAACAAATAAATTACAAAAAAAAATTTGACAATCAAAGTTTAAACGATAGATTAAAAACTGAAATTCAAATCAAATTTTGACAATTTGGCGGCCATTTTGGAATATGTTCCACAGAGCTTCACTGGATGCTACGCAAAAAAAATGGGCCTTTCCTGTTGGTTCAAATTTGGGATTTTCAGAAATGGGACTACTCCTCTGACTCTTCTCTGAAAATAACAATGGTATACAACTAATAAAATATAATGCAATCACACTTAAGGCAGCCATTGCAAAATAGTCAGTTGTGATGTGGGCCAACATTTTTTGTCCTTCTCTCCTTTCTACAGCAGGAACTATCAGAGGAAACAAGTTCTTTGCACTGACAGCGCATGTGTCAACATAAAGGTTTCATATAATTTAAATATTTATTTTGAGTTCAAGATATAAGTATTGGACATGCTAGCAGTTCGGTTTTTAAAAGTGAAAACTGCTTTCATGAAGTTGATTGTCTTTAACTTCAGATAGAGTCGTTATAATAGTTTGGCGTAGTAGACACCAAAATCAAAAGCATTAAAACACTAAATATTCTTTTTGGCATAAAGGATTATGGACAGTTTGATCAAATTACAAATATTGAGGGGCACTCATTTTCAAGGCCATGCACCCAGGCACCCAATGCCACTTCATGCTAAAGCAGGGGTTTCTCAATTATATGGTGTTAGGGCCAGGAGGAATGCCAAACACGTTTGAAAGTTCCATTACGTGAGGGGCCAAAAAAACACCAGAAATTCTTGTTTCCCCTGTATATTATAGAGCAAGTCGAGGGCCGAAAAAATCAAGGTGGCGGGCTGGATTTTGGCCCGCGGGCTACTGCCTATTGAGAATGCCTTGAAATAAAGGGGCACTAAGGCCAAGTCAGAGTGCATTGGAGGCCATGGTCTTAATGGCCTTAGAGTAATTCGAGCCCTGTTTCATTAGAAATACTGCATTGACCAAGTATAGTCTCACTGAATTTTAAATGAAAATTGGGCAAAATTTAAGTTGAGATAATGTGAGGAAGTTGTAATTTCCAAATTTATTGTAAATTCAGAATATGCCATTCTCTGCCACTCCCATTATATTCGTTAATCTTAATATATTTGGTAAGAAGCTTAACTGTAGTCAAAGGAAACCTTTGGACCTTCCAGACTTGGGTTAATATGCATTAAACATGCATTTCAGTGGCATGATACTTGTCTTGCCATGACCGGGTAACCTGTAATCTGCCTATATTGACATATCCAAAAGAATATCATCCATCGCTTCTCAAATTACGATGTCTTGTAATATCTTGTTAATTGTTATGCTGAAATAGAAGATAGTGTTGATTGAACCCAATAAGTCTTAGGTGAAAGACTGAACACAGAATTATCATCAGCATCAGCTCTTAATGATTAGAAGTTGACTTGTACCATATATGTAAGTCGTTTGTGACTGCAGATTTTGTAGAAATGGATGCGAGTTAAGGTCATTCCACTGCATCTGAATTGTGATCATTTGTGTTGTTGATATATTGATCACTTCCTACTGCAGTTTTTTTTTTTTTTTTTTTTCCATTATATTCGGGCGAAGTGGAAGGAGGGAGTAAGGGCGATTGCTACGAATGTGAGGTGAATCCGGCCACCCCCGGTTGCGGGGACAAAACCGGATTTAAAACTTTGGTTTACTACTACTACTACTAATATATTTGGTAAGAAGCTTAACTGTAGTCAAAGGAAACCTTTGGACCTTCCAGACTTGGGTTAATATGCATTAAACATGCATTTCAGTGGCATGATACTTGTCTTGCCATGACCGGGTAACCTGTAATCTGCCTATATTGACATATCCAAAAGAATATCATCCATCGCTTCTCAAATTACGATGTCTTGTAATATCTTGTTAATTGTTATGCTGAAATAGAAGATAGTGTTGATTGAACCCAATAAGTCTTAGGTGAAAGACTGAACACAGAATTATCATCAGCATCAGCTCTTAATGATTAGAAGTTGACTTGTACCATATATGTAAGTCGTTTGTGACTGCAGATTTTGTAGAAATGGATGCGAGTTAAGGTCATTCCACTGCATCTGAATTGTGATCATTTGTGTTGTTGATATATTGATCACTTCCTACTGCAGTGCAGTATTTTGAAATATAGAATAAGAAGAGTACAGTGCAATTCACCACAACACAGATGCAGTAGGAATATGAATGGACCTTAAAGCTAGCTTATGTAGACACCAAAATCATCTGGCATTCTTTGAGTGAAAAAAAATCACCTTGTAAAACTTGGGCACCCTTCCTACCCCTTTCCATCAAATCTCTGAATGTGCCTTGAAATGGCACCCTATGCAAGACCTATTTAAACTTATTTCTAGAAATTGTCAACATAATAAGCACAAATAACACGTGTCCCGGACTCAAGCAAGTGTTCCAACAGGACTATATTGTGAATTTAGATGAACAACTAATTGGTTGTAAAGTAACTTTAAGTGACAGTTCTCAAGAGTGCCAATTGCCACAGGCGCTGTGCACACTTATTTCCAATCAGGTTACGGAAACGCCCATTGAGAAAACTGGGAGGAAAAAATGGACGTTGTACAAAATCGTCCTTTCACACTTTTGCCCTGTGCTCATGATATTTTTGCCTACAATGAGCACAAATCAGCTTGCCAGCTTTGTGGAGATCATTTACTAGCTGTTTAACTACTTCCTTAATGCACAAAGTGAACGACCTCTCCAGTGGATGACGAGTTGGTCCTGCACTCATATTCAAACTCTACCTTTTTTCATCTCTTTTTGAATATCATCCACACTTCTGAAAACGTCCCACCCCACAGCTGTTTGACCCCTTACAAATTGTCTATTTTATTTTTAGAACAATTTTAAGCAGTGACAACACAATTTTGATAACTGATATAAGTATAGGGACATGCAAGAGCTATTTACCTCTGCAAATCCATTGTGGGAATCTTGCCATAGAGGCCTACAAAGGTCATGTTTTGTATGTTATAGCGCCCTCCAGGGCCGTACGCAGGATTTTTTTTACGGGGGGGTGCGGGTCTTCGAAAAAAGTGGACCTTTTTTGGAAAAGTGGACCTAACCCCCCTAAAATGGCCCTTTTTTGGACTTTTGAACATCTCGTCGCCAAAAAGTGGACTTTCTTGTCATATTTTCTCTAAATTTTGGACCTTTTTATCAAAAAAATCAGCAAAAAGTGGACCTTTTTCCCCTTTGGTGGAATCTGGGGGGTGCGACCGCACCCCCCGCACCCCCCTGCGTACGGGCCTGGCGCCCTCTATATGCCCATTCTTCATAGAAAGACGTGGAAAACTAGATTTTTAAGAAAAATCATATTTGCCTGCAATGAAATTTGGTAAAATTTACACAGAATAATAATATAGTCAGTGGACTAAATATTCCAAATCTGTTGTCAAAACTGCGTCGCCAGCTTTTTTTTTTTCTGGTTTTGTCATAATAAATGAGATTTTCAAACAGCTGTGAGCCAACTTCAGCATTAAACACGCTTTAATAGCCGCCACATATGTAGGGGCATTATACTGCGTATACTCTGTCCAGCTCGAAGTACGAAGTGGCGACGCGGGCGTATACATTGAACCAACTTTCAACGCGAGCGCGGGTGCGGTACAAGCGCGCTGCAACTGAAAGGCGGCACTGGGTATACGTGCGCGTCGCTACTTCAGACGAGACAAAGTATAGAGATAACACTGTGTCCATGCTAAATTTTGTCACAGCAGCATAATTGTCCATGTCGCATCTGATGTTGTTGATGCATTGCTGATAGAGGCCTACATTTTCCTGATTAATTTTTGGCATTGACACTTCTCTCAAATTTTTTATCAGTTGTGAATGTTTATTCTTCGTCCGTTTCCCTGCGTCTTTGCTGTTGAGTTGTATTTTTGGTATGTGAATAAACCGTTTTGGTTTCTCTCCCGATTCTGACCTTTTGAATTACTATGCAGTCATCGTCTTCTGGAGGCCTACATTTTCCTGATTAAATTTTGGCATTGACACTTCTCTCAAATTTTTTATCAGTTGTGAATGTTTATTCTTTGTCCGTTTCCCTGCGTCTTTGCTGTTGAGTTGAATTTTTGTATGTGAATAAACCGTTTTGGTTTCTCTCCAGATTCTGACCTTGGAATTACATTGCAGTAATTGTCTTTATTGTTCTCCCTGTTGGCAATTAATTTTGTCACATAGTTTCTTCTGCGGTTTAGTTAGCACATCACTCCATTCTCTGGTACTTCTCTAAGGCTGGTATTCGAAAGGGAGTCTAAATTAGGTCTGGGTTTTAAACCAGGTTAGTCCTACAAGAGGGGGCCTTTTTTCCTTTCAAAATTACTGTGAAAGTTAAAAGTAAAGGTGGAAAATTCATCATGGATGGGCTGAACTGCCCATCCATGAGGAATTTTCTCACCCATACAGCCACACTTTTAGAGTATGTTGTAGGAAAAAAAAGGTTCCTCTTGTAGGCATAAACTTCGCGTCAGCGATATCGCGGGAGAAGGAATTGACCCCGAGTTTTTTTTTTGCCTCGGCGAAAGAAATTCTATCGCGCAATGGATTTTGGGGCTTTGCGGAGAGTTGAATTTTGTTCAACTCTCGCGATTATCGCGGGCCGCGCAAAATGCTTGATTGGCTGTTTCTCGGAAACCAAGTCGGGCGATGAACCTCATGGAAAAACCAAGCTGAACTACTCTTAAAAATCTCCCTATCAGCCTGCTAATCAACAACAATGACTCATCCAATGAAAAATACAAATTAAATGGCCAAGATGTTGGGATTGTAGTGTCGAAAAAAAATTCCCGAAGTGTATGAATCCATCAGGCATGATTATTTTTAGGGATATCGTAAAGAATGTTTTGTCGGTTATTACGAAATATTCTAGTCTGATCCTACATGTGCCATATATAGCCAACCCCGTGTACAACGGGGTGTACAAATGTAGGTAGGTAAGTATCATCAAACTGGGCATTTAACAATATTATTAATGATACAAGTCATGTAATCCGGAAGATGTGCGAAAAATAAATGTAAAACAATACAAAATAGTCCAGAACAAGAATTCCAAATGTATATTGGCAACATCAGTCCTATGTATTACTTGATCAACAGGCCTGGCTAACAAATTTTAATATAACTTTGACCTAGTATCGTAAATAATGTCGCTCGTCCATTCTAGTTGCTAGATCTCATTCGGGAAATTCAACGCTATATCGCCAAAATACAGAACGGTATGTAGATAATTCTCTAAATTGTTATCAAAATTGTCAACTGGCAAAAGTAGTTGTAATAAAATAATACAGCAACGACTTTCTCGAGATGAGACATTTATCGCTCGGAGTATACACGACTTTTATCGCGCGGTATTGCGATGTAAAATTTCATCGCGGCATCGCGCGATGAAGCGAAAGTGGAGTATACATCGGGCTTAACCTGGTTTAAACCCAGGACTAAAGTTAGTCTCCCTTTCAGAATACCAGCCTAAATTTCTCAAACCTGGATGCAATGTTACTTGTTTCAAGTTGGGAATAAGAACATTCATGGTAAACATAATTATTTCCTGTTTTGACAGGAAACCCAGGATTGGTTTCAATTACATTTTCTGAAAGGCAACACCATGGTGATGGATGTAAATTATGTTCATGGATGTTGATGCTACATGTTGGATGTTGAGAATGACATATTTTGTGGGCGATTAATTGTAGCCATTGGGCTGTCACCCCGTGGTTGTTTCCTTAAGGGCCTCTTTAAAGGGATTTTTTCTTGCACTGCCGCGTGTAAATTTATTGCACTATGACTGTCATCAGAAATTGCCTCATCGGTACTACAGGTAGTTGATGAGTTGTTTAAGGTTTCCCAGGAAATGAGATGATAAACCAACTCAAAATTTTTATGGGACATTCCATTCCAATAAACAGGGCCAGAAAAAAGAATAACACTACCAGTGACATTAGTGAAACTATTGATTTCAGTCGTGTCATGAATAGATTCACACCGGTCACTGGAATGTCTACTCTCTCTGAAAAATCAATGGTACCACAAAATATGTCATCACCAACCCAAATATTGAATGCTTTCTGGTCCCTCCTTGTAGACTTGACACAAACCACTTAATTTTTATTGCATTTCCTAGGACCTTTAAAAGGGGATGACCTGATTTAAGTGTATAAATTTTTCATCTTGATAGAATGGCCTTCACCCCAAAACCCCATCTGCAAAGTTTTGCACTGATATTTCAACCCATTTTGAAGTGACAGCTGAAAATGTGATTTTGTTATCCGCATAGAGTTTAAATTACTATTGGTCGACCATGCAAAATGGGGCATATTTTTGCTCATAACATCCAAACCAACTTCCTTTAGCCGTAAGATTCACAGGGTAAATGAGAAAATTGTACCTTTCTTCTTGTGTCCAACCGATCACCCCAAGTTCTGAATATGCCGATTTCCGATTGATTTCTCTTTTAATCTGCCGATCCGATACCGATTTCCGATAATTGCATTTTTCAAGTCCACTAGGAAGCTGGAAGCCCATAAAATAACAAACCACAATCAATAAATCTACCTGTGTGTTGTGTATAGTGTATACGTATTAACTCACCTTGTTATCATCCATTGATAGATAGTTCCATTGTTTATTAGATTGAAAAAAGTTGGAAATGAGAATTGAGATTCTTATCGTAAACCAAAGTTGAAATAGCCATCCTAAATTCTTGGCACATATTCAGAGCTAGAGCATACAATCTGAGAACACATTTGTAGTGTTCATATTAGCCAGATAAATCTTAATTTACCTTTATTTTGTTAAGTATTCCCATCTTCCACTGTAGTTAACGGTAGCTTCTTTGGTTTAGATAGAGATGGCTCCTTCATGATGAGATCCTTGTTGTCGAAGTAAGGTGTTGTTTGGTTTTCTAACAGACTGTCGTACCATTGGTTTGGAAATGTGTATTCCGCTTGCAAGTTGGCCGGTACAATGCATGTCATATCAGTTCTGTCAAACTTTCTTCTTTTCCAAAGACTGGGGATAGCACACCAAGGTGTAGGGGTAACAAGTAGTGTGCTACGTGTCGATCCACACTGACTGAGGTCCATTGAGGTTCAGAGTTAGTCATGATAGCCACGTCGGGCAATCTCAGCCAAATCACTGTTTTTGCTTTGTATTTGCTATTGGTGAAGCGACCGTTTTTTAGATGTTCCACGGCAGTCCAGTTGATGCACTCTTGTTGTTTTCTAGTTAGGTCTATAATGAGAGCATGGGGATTCTAGAACATTTGCTGCTACACAAAGCATGTCACGTGTCTTCCCTGTATCTATACCCAGGAGTTTGCCTGGATATTTTTCCAACATGTATCTAGTAAAAAAACTCTTCCCTGGACCGCTTTTTCTATCTTGAATAACGTTGACATGACGATCGTCTTCTTCTTCTGTCATTAGCATCTTTTCTAAGTATCTTTGCCATTTTTGTAGTTTTACTAGATGGCTTCTTTCTTTCATTGTCTCGGCTCTTTCCTCCATTTGAAGCTCTCAGGCCAGGGATCTTATTGTGTTGATATTAGTATCAACGATATGAGGGTGTTCTTGTCTTATTTCTGATAACGTTTTACCGTCCTTTAGAATGTTGATCGATTTCCATGTTTTCTGTTTTGGAGTTCAAATCAACAATGTTAACGCCTTGTCTATTTGCTCTTTTTACAACACCCTTCATCTCATTTGGACTATACGCTGTACCGTATTCAAATGCAATGCCTTCAAAGATTTTGGTTGTAGACATGATGCAGTAATTGTAAGCTGCTTTGGCATCATCCAACTTTTCTGCGTGGTGTGGGAAGTATTCCTTATTGACAGAGCCTAGCGTTCGACTTTTTTTCAGTTGAAGGATGCCCTGAAGAAATGTCTGTTTCTCCATGTGGTTTCCCTCTTCTTCCTGGTAGTGAATGAAAACTACTTCTCGAAATCTTCTAATTTGCGGCATACTCTTCAAGCTGACAGCGAGTAGGTAGTTTCTGGCCATATTCGAAAGTTCCATATGGTGCTTCTCGTATTCGTATCTGTGGCCCTTTTATTCAAAGACTCGGTCATGTTGTTATGATCTGTATAAAGATAAAAAAGAAAGCAAAGAAATCACAATTATTATGCTCTGTGGATAATTGACATTGAGGTGGGAAAGTTACTGAAAATCGTGTTTTTGCATATTGTCATAGCACTGAATATTTCGAGGCTCACCTAGTCCGTCGTCTTTCCACATTTCTTCAATTATGGCAGGCTTTCGGATAAGCAAGAGAGAGCAAAGCACCCTCACACATTCATCTAATTATGACACGCTACAAACTGCTTTACTATTGTGTGTTAACCTCTAGAATGAGGAGTCTGTGGAAATGTGGTCTTATTTTTACTCTTTCACATTTCCCAGAATTCCAAATGCAGTTCTCTGATTGGTTGAAATATTGTAATTTCAAATCTACTTCTGATTTCCTGGAAATTTATTACGTTGTTATCCCATAATTCCTTTCTTGTTTCTTATTATTATATATATTACGACCTTAATTTTGACTATAAGGGGAAAAGCTCTATTCATATGTACTCATTAATATGTTAGGGAGAAAAACTCTTTCCCCCTAACGTCATGTATTGTTTGCACTTTTTTCCGTAAAAGGATATGAATATTAATTTTATGCAAATTAGTTCTAATCTACTAGAATAGCAACATATATGAATATTAATTTGAATAACTATAAGAGCTCATTATAACCTAGTGAATAATTCAATTTTCCCCTATGGTTGTTTTTAGTGTTATTATTATTATTATAGTGGTAGAAGTGGTGGTGGTGGTGGTAGTAGTGGTGGTAGTAGAAGTAGTTCTCACTGGGTCCCATATTGAATACGTAATGGGGCCTGATATGTAAGTTTCGTCCCCGGGTCTTGAGAGGGTACTTATTTGGCAGTACAATTCTGATCACATTGGGAACAAGGGAACCTAACGGGCCCAAATTGGATCGATTTTCGCCCTTCGTTAGGAGGCATGACCTTTAAGTGGGCCACACATTTTATGGTTAAATAGGTAGCTAACTAACCTATGATTAGCTGTAATTTCATGGCTTTATTTGTCCAATGAATAACTCCCCATTACACAAAGTTCTTTTTCAACTCAAATGAATATTGTTAAAGAAAATGTCTCATGTGTCGCATATGCCGAGTGTTGAAAAACTTTTTATGCCACATTTATTGAATTTTTACATGTGAAAGCTGAAATAGATAAATGTGAAATAAATCGAGAACAGATTCATAAACTCGGCATCATATACATGTATACATGGCCCCATACTGGCCACCAATACATGGCCCCATAATGGCCCCATACTGGCCACCAAGTTCTATTACTATAGACCATTATGGAACTGCTTTGAGTGTCTTCCTGTACTTTTCATTTCACATTTTCAGCGGTAAAACTAATGTAGGAAAGAAGCAAAATTTAGAGGTCCTTCTTAATACGGGATTAGTTTCTTTTTGAATACAAGCCAAATGGGATTCCTAGCTAACAAAACTGGTGGTCCAATATACACATGTGGCAGCCCAGCATGCACATGTGAGTTTACTTGTGGTAATCCCTGTTACCTACATCATTACCTAAAAGTAAAAGATCAAGTTTCTCTATTAAGAACACAGTTTGCATGTTGAATCAAAGCAATAACAGTAAGATATTTTGCAGTAAATTTAAACTCTACAATGACTAAAGAAACACCTATCATTGTACTGGTAATTTCAAAGAGCAAGATGAAAGATGTAACAATTTTTTATCATCTTTTGTATTTAAGTCGATGTGCATTTTCTGCAATGTACTTTTGTACTTGTATTTCATAAAGTTCTGCAAGTCTGAAGCAATGAAATTAACAGGTTCAATGAAATGATGAGTTATTGATGAGCATCCCTGCATTAACTGACACAAAAGTAGCCACTAGCACGATAGTCCAATCAGCTAGTCTTTGCAGTTTACACTGAATCCATGACATTTGAATGCTTGCTGAAGACTATGGATATGTCTTCCTCAAAATCTTTTGCAGAGAAGTACACTCTACTTAGGTTTAAGGTGTCAGAACATGTTGAGGATATTGGCCTCCGGGCCAAACCATCTCTTGAGTTAAACTCTACAGTAAGTACCTGACCTGGCGCACACATATTGCTAGCAGTCCATCAACAGATCACCTAGTTGATTTAGTGAAAGACCATTTATCCAATTCTCTAGGTATGAAATGACATGCTCCTCCATTGTACGCTGGTCTACGTCATCTGTGTACAATCTCTTTTGCTGCATTTGGCAGTGCCTGTGTGTACAACTGCAAATTAAAACATGTTCCTCTTTGATTTCTGTCCACACATTTTGGTATGCTTTCACACCTTGACCTAGCTGTAGTATTTCATAATAGACCCTATATATCACCACAGCGTGTGCTAGACTTGTGAGGATTTCTCTGCATTTTTTCTTGTTAACATCTTCCCTGCAGTCAAATCTGGACAAGATCCTTAAGATCTGAATCCTCTCACTAACAGTTTCTTCAACATTGCCATGCAGCCAAGCATCCAACACCTTCCTCAGACACCGTATCCAAGAAAGACTCCAACACCAAATTTTCAGAGACCTTTGATGTAAGTGCAGCCACCATGGTTGCCTTGCTAATTTGTATGAGCCAACCAATACCCATAAAGGATGAAAGCATGGGAGATTATGCGACAAGTGTCCGGTATAGGTCAGTTGTGTGGAATCTGTGGTCACCATTAGGTACTTTCTGCATATTTCCCTTCAGATGATGTTCTGCAAAGCCGGCAAAGAATAGTTGATACATTTCTTTGCATGGTCACCCCACCCAAATCAGTAGCAATTTCGTTGTCCATTTTCACATGAATGTGATGATACTCAAGCTCCAAATCACCTCTGTAGGCTTGCAATACTGTATTGACAATATCTCCTCTTTTCACGTGAACAACCTTCTCTTTACAAAAATACGCCATCGCCTGGTTTCTTCTTCTTTCTAGCTCTTCCATATCCAACTGTACTAAATTCTATGGTGTCAAATTGTACTGTATAAATTCTATGGTGTCAATTTATCCAGTAAATTTGAATCATACAAGACATCGTATCTAATGCAGATTTCAAGAATGGTGTAAGTCAGACCGGATTCGCCCGTCAATTGCGGGCAAATACCACCGGATGTTTAAAAGGTTTGGTTGTGCTAGATCCAACCAAAGACAGATGGATGCATGCATCCCTTCGCGCATCCCCGCTAGTCGAACACAAAACATACGAAAGTTTCGCCCGGCAATTGCGGGCATAGCATCCTTGCCCTTTTAAACAAGATTTCAAAAATGTTTTTAAAGTACCAACCGCAGGTCGAATGCAAGTCAAACCGGAGATTCGCCCGTCTATTGCGGGCAAATTCAACCAGATGTACAAGTTAGGAACCCACCGTAGAACATTTTCTCTAGTAGCCCTTTACCTGGACTCGTGCTAGACAATTTCCTGGGTCTCGCAAACCAAGGACTTAAGCGATAAAATTTG
Organism: Ophioderma brevispina; assembly: GCA_023653785.1. NCBI lineage: Eukaryota > Metazoa > Echinodermata > Ophiuroidea > Amphilepidida > Ophiodermatidae > Ophioderma > Ophioderma brevispina. The sequence goes on from JAMKCH010004131.1 coordinate 24,690, forward strand.
GCCTCCACCGACCTCCTGCCAGCATGCTTGTGTGAGCAGACCAGCCGATATCGGGTTAGTTTCACTGAAAAACAGCCTAGAGGCGAGACATTGCGTCTAGAAACCAAGGGCAAACTGCGCTAAAACAACGAAACCGCTGAAGCAGATCTGGGCAGAAAGTGACCCCAAGTCCGGGGAAAGTTAATTAAACAAGATTTCAAAAATTGTTATTAGTACCACCCGCAAGTCGAAAGCAAGTCAGACTGGAGATTCGCCCGATTGCGGGCAAATTCATCCGGATATGTAAAAGGTTTAGCTTTGCTAGATCCTGCTTGTCGAATGCAAGTCAGACCAAAGATTCGCCCGTCTATTGTGGGCAAATTCATCCAGATACCAACCGCAAGTCGAATGCAAGTCAGACCGGAGATTCGCCCGTCTATTGCAGGCAAATTCATCTGTATGTGTAGAAGGTTTAGCTTTGCTAGATCCTGCTAGTCGAATGCAAGTCAGACCAGAGATATGCCTATCTATTACGGGCAAATTCATTCGGATGTGTCCTGCTAGTCGATTGCAAGTCAGACCGGAGATTCACCTGTCTATTAAGGGCAAATTCATCCAAATGTATAGGGATGCCATAGCGCCATTTCCCTTTTAATCAAGATTTCGAAAATGGTTATACGTACCAACGTGGCAGGGCCACGGCATGTACGTGTGACCGGAGATTCGCCCGTCTTTAGCGGGCAAATCCCCGTAATCAAACAGAAACAAACAAACACACACACACTCTTTTTCACCAACACGTCTCCTTTAAGTAATAATTCAGTCTTTGAGACCTTGCCCCATTGGTGGCGTCAATATGAGTGTTGTGTCATACCATCTCTCCCCTTTGGTGCAAGTGTTTTTTTTTTCTTTTTTGTTTCTCAAACATTATTGCACAACTTTAACTATAGTACATGACTTAACAAGTGCCCTTGGCACCAAAGCATAGGATGCTGTGAATAGAGAACATTTTAAATACAATATTTATTAATGCATTTAACATATTTACAGGAAAACATTTTGAATATATATTTTCCAAATATATTTCAACGCTTTTGTTTATAACATTAACATATTTACAGGAAAACATTTCAAATATAATTTTTTTCCAAATATATTTCAACGCTTTGGTTTATAACATTACGGTATTTACAGAATTTACCTAATTATTAATAATGCTATTATTAATTATTATGTTTACCATGAATAAAAGTACACCCCTTACACTTCAGAGTAAACATGAGATAGATATGAGAGTTAAACCTCATGGTTGGTATTCTGAAAGGGAGACTAACTTTAGACCTGGGTTTAAACCAGGGTTAGTCCTACAAGAGGGGACTTTTTTTCCTTACAACATACTCTAAAAGTGTGCTGTAACGGGTGAGAAAATTCCTCATGGATGGGCTGTTCCAGCCCATCCATGGAGGAATTTTCTCACCCGTTACATTTAACTTTCACAGTATTTTGAAAGGAAAAAAGGTCCCCTCTTGTAGGACTAACCCTGGTTTAAACCCAGGTCTAAAGTTAGTCTCCCTTTCAGAATACCAGCCCATGTTTCTAGGTGAGAAGTACCCAGGCACTGATCAACAGTATTCTTTCCTCTCTCTTTCTTTTGAGAACAAGCTTACCAAGCTTGCGATAGTAAGACATGGTTCCGTCTTAATGAATTTTCAGCCATGCCTTCCATAGTGTATGCGCAACTTCTTTTCCACATGTACCAGGTATTCTTTCACTGCCGATTGGCTTTGGCTCAAGAGATGCCTGACGTCGCCGTCACTTACTTAAATTGCTGAATAGCACATCTCGCGAAAAGCGAGTTGCGCAAGTAAACATTTTGAACATTTTATATTCAGCACCTTGTCATTCAATTTAAAGAATCGTATAAGAGGATCCTGGGTTTCTATCAATGACGGACAAATGGTGACGCCTCCATGACCGTCAACGAACAAATGGAAATTGCCATAAAGCTCCACGATTTCAGCTTCCCACCACACTGAAACCATCACATCACTTTTTGCTCTGACGTCTATGGTGTTCACCTTGAGTGGTTCTTCTCTCATTCTATTCATGTTTATTCTGTAAAAAGTGAAGAAAGGAATTTTTTTTTTTTTTTTTTTTTTTTTTTTTTCTTTTTTGTTTCTCAAACATTATTGCACAACTTTAACTATAGTACATGACTTAACAAGTGCCCTTGGCACCAAAGCATAGGATGCTGTGAATAGAGAACATTTTAAATACAATATTTATTAATGCATTTAACATATTTACAGGAAAACATTTTGAATATATATTTTCCAAATATATTTCAACGCTTTTGTTTATAACATTAACATATTTACAGGAAAACATTTCAAATATAATTTTTTTCCAAATATATTTCAACGCTTTGGTTTATAACATTACGGTATTTACAGAATTTACCTAATGATTAATAATGCTATTATTAATTATTATGTTTACCATGAATAAAAGTACACCCCTTACACTTCAGAGTAAACATGAGATTGATATGAGAGTTAAACCTCATGGTTGGTATTCTGAAAGGGAGACTAACTTTAGACCTGGGTTTAAACCAGGGTTAGTCCTACAAGAGGGGACTTTTTTTCCTTACAACATACTCTAAAAGTGTGCTGTAACGGGTGAGAAAATTCCTCATGGATGGGCTGTTCCAGCCCATCCATGGAGGAATTTTCTCACCCGTTACATTTAACTTTCACAGTATTTTGAAAGGAAAAAAGGTCCCCTCTTGTAGGACTAACCCTGGTTTAAACCCAGGTCTAAAGTTAGTCTCCCTTTCAGAATACCAGCCCATGTTTCTAGGTGAGAAGTACCCAGGCACTGTAACACTATTCTTTCCTCTTTCTCTCTTTCTTTTGAGAACAAGCTTACCAAGCTTGCGATAGTAAGACATGGTTCCGTCTTAAAGAATTTTCAGCCATGCCTTCCAAAGTGCATATGTGCAACTTCTTTTCCACATGTACCAGGTATTCTTTCTCTGCTGATTGGCTTTGGCTCAAGAGATGCCTGACGTCGCCGTCACTTACTTAAATTGCTGAATAGCACATCTCGCGAAAAGCGAGTTGCGCAAGTAAACATTTTGAACATTTTATATTCAGCACCTTGTCATTCAATTTAAAGAATCGTATAAGAGGATCCTGGGTTTCTATCAATGACGGACAAATGGTGACGCCTCCATGACCGTCAACGAACAAATGGAAATTGCCATAAAGCTCCACGATTTCAGCTTCCCACCACACTGAAACCATCACATCACTTTTTGCTCTGACGTCTATGGTGTTCACCTTGAGTGGTTCTTCTCTCATTCTATTCATGTTTATTCTGTAAAAAGTGAAGAAAGGAATTTTTTTTTTTTTTTTTTTTTTTTTTTTTTCTTTTTTGTTTCTCAAACATTATTGCACAACTTTAACTATAGTACATGACTTAACAAGTGCCCTTGGCACCAAAGCATAGGATGCTGTGAATAGAGAACATTTTAAATACAATATTTATTAATGCATTTAACATATTTACAGGAAAACATTTTGAATATATATTTTCCAAATATATTTCAACGCTTTTGTTTATAACATTAACATATTTACAGGAAAACATTTCAAATATAATTTTTTTCCAAATATATTTCAACGCTTTGGTTTATAACATTACGGTATTTACAGAATTTACCTAATTATTAATAATGCTATTATTAATTATTATGTTTACCATGAATAAAAGTACACCCCTTACACTTCAGAGTAAACATGAGATTGATATGAGAGTTAAACCTCATATTTCTAGGTGAGAAGTACCCAGGCACTGTAACACTATTCTTTCCTCTTTCTCTCTTTCTTTTGAGAACAAGCTTACCAAGTTTGCGATAGTAAGACATGGTTCCGTCTTAAAGAATTTTCAGCCATGCCTTCCAAAGTGCATATGTGCAACTTCTTTTCCACATGTACCAGGTATTCTTTCTCTGCTGATTGGCTTTGGCTCAAGAGATGCCTGACGTCGCCGTCACTTACTTAAATTGCTGAATAGCACATCTCGCGAAAAGCGAGTTGCGCAAGTAAACATTTTGAACATTTTATATTCAGCACCTTGTCATTCAATTTAAAGAATCGTATAAGAGGATCCTGGGTTTCTATCAATGACGGACAAATGGTGACGCCTCCATGACCGTCAACGAACAAATGGAAATTGCCATAAAGCTCCACGATTTCAGCTTCCCACCACACTGAAACCATCACATCACTTTTTGCTCTGACGTCTATGGTGTTCACCTTGAGTGGTTCTTCTCTCATTCTATTCATGTTTATTCTGTAAAAAGTGAAGAAAGGAAAAAACTAATTGATAACATTGAATCAAATATCAGGAGCTTCCATTACTACAAGTTAGACATTTTTCCAATTTCTTCTGTACGTCTAACCATATGAGGAAATTTCTCAAGTATTCCTCATCCTCGCAAAAACCCTCGTCTTCCCAATTTTCTTCTGGACAGTTATGCCATGCCTTAGGGTAAGGCAATAAAGAGTAGCATTCCTTATACGCCAATACAGGGATTCTTCTAGAATTGTTCCTGGCATACTTTCTGTGTCAAGCTCTTCTGTAATTAAGAAGGGGTGAAATATCAAATGTTACATCATTTCACCCGTCATGGTAAACATAATAATAATGTATGCTTAAAGGGGCATTTCGTGATCCACAACCTCGTCCCCCCAATTTACCTAAAAAAAGTTGAGATTTTCATATCATCTGAACCGTTATCCTTATTAGTAATCCATGTGTACCAAATGTTACGTGTAAATTTGGTCGTATATGTAAGAAATTTGCAATTTTGTATTTTCTGTCCGTAAACGGACAGAAATTACTGCACAGTGGGACTGTGGGAAACAAACATTGCTCATAACACAAAACCGTAAGCTCGGGAACAACTCAAATTTTGTGAATAAGCTTTTCTCAAGAAAATCTAGTGAACCATGAATAAAACAGAATGTGCTGGAATCACGAAATGCACCTTTAATTACATGTCTTTTTTCCTGCTTATGCATATTGCCCTCTCTTTGACAAACTTCAACAAATATATGAGCTAGATGTGCAGAGTCAGAACATGCTGCAAAATGTATTAGGTATTCGACCGAACTCAGTAGCTTTGTGGTGGAAATGTTGGATCATATGAATTACATGGAGAAGCTGGATGTGGCTTCTGACTTTATGCATTTGGGACAAGCTTTGTATTTCCAAACTAAAAGTGGTCTCTCCTCTTTCCTGGCACTCGTTGCTTCTAATGACCCTAGTGATCTGAAACGATAAAGCAATTTTGTTCTTCCACTAACACGACATGTTTCCTGATACATGTAAGTAGATCGACAACATTCAAAGTAGTAGGTGATAGTGTGACACTCACTGCAAACCTTCACCCATTTCTTGTCCAGGTATATATCGTCATGTCTCGTACGGAGAGATGATTGAGCTCGTCTGCAAATGTGCAAGCCATGGCTGAAAATGAAGCAATGAAATGACATGAATGTAATCCATCCATCTTCTAAATAGAAGACAACCACCCACAACGAAACGCATTTCAATTTTAGCATCATCATCACTTTGTATTTCTAATTGACCACCTGATATGATAGTTTGAGTGGCTTTTTCGGTGGTCAATTTCCTCTGTTCACGCTCATTATCTGTCCCTCCCTCTTCCTGTGGTGTAATCTCATGTTCCAATTCCACACTCCCAGTGTCCTCATCAGAAAACAATTCTAGGTCTTTCGCTGCTAGAGTTTTGGCAGATGCATCTTTCCCCACATCTGTCAATTCTACACGCTCTTTCACGTCTACTACACTTGATTCATCGTTATTTTTTACATCTCGTGACAATTCTACACTCTCACTCCTCGTTTCTACCACACCCTCACTCCTCGTTTCTACCACACCTGACATGTCTTTATTTTCTTCTACATCTTTGCCAGACTCATCTGTATCTACATCCCCTTCAGCCCCCTTGTCGCTTTGACAATAAAATTCTGCGCCCTTTCTGCTTTGGGGCGAGTCAATGCCCTTCATTTTGGAGCACCTTTTTTAGAGAATAGAGGTATGATTTTGGGAACCGGTACTCTCTTTACGACGAATTGAACCCAAGGCGATACCATTATTTTAAGTGGAAGAACGAGGCCGGAAGCCGAGTTCTTCCACGCAAAAATAATGGTTTCGCCGGGTTCAATTCGTCGTAAAGAGAGTACCGGTTCCCAAAATCATACCTTTATCTCATTCTAAACAGTAATTATCATTTAAGGTCATCTTTAACCAATTTCGCGATACGTTACAGCTTAAATACAACCAAGAAAGGACTGCATCACCCAGTGAAAACAATTGAACAACCCGCTGAACGCAGATCATACGCAACGATACCAACGTTGGCAGGCCCCGCGAAAGTACAAAACAAACCAACGGTATACCGCGAGCGCTTCAACCTAAAAATAACTTTAAATACTGTAGCCGTAAGACCTTGGTTCAATTAAAGAATTGAACCCGGGCCACTCAGCCAATGAACATTGCTTATTTTTCAAGCTCTTTAAGAATTCTTGATAACTCCAGACTTCACAGTATATTAGTCGAAGGACGCTTTCGACCGACTTCTGCTTTTTCCCTGTACTTCCATCCTTTCTGCAGCCAGTATTGGGGATTCATCCAATTCCTCCATCGCTGCACCCCCTTTATGCTTTTTAACTAACGATGTTTCAACATTTTGGTCCTGCAATGTTGAAACTTTTTTTTTTCACAATTGGCCACAATCATATCTGGAGTTCATTTTTGCTGCGCTTTTCATACTATGCAGATGTTATGCAGTGTTTTTTAATCAATTGCATATTTTGAATTCTTTATACATAATGGGCAGTGGAATTTCATTTGCCCTTATTCTTTCTTCTTCAGAGGCACAGTAACGAGCATGTTGCGTAAATAATGGTGTCGGTGAAACACACTTACCACACTTAGGGCACGGTGTTGAGTTTTTTTGTCATTCATTGCTCCAATTCTACTTCGTACCAATTTAGTTCCAGCAAAACTACTCTTGTGGTGTGCAGTGTGCAATAACTCATTGTGTGTATAATTTGCCTTTGTGTCTCAGGCTGCTATTGCAAGTAGTCACACGCTTGGACAGAGTTCACAGAGAGTAGAGATCAATCTGTAAAAAAAGAGGAATAAAAATATTATTAGACACCTTGTTTCACATGCCATAGTATATAAACATTGATATCAACAACTTCTACTTCTGGGCTAAGATTTAATGCAGTGGCATTAAATTTAGTACGCTTAAATTCCTTTTGGCAACTTTTCAGCGTATTTTTTTCGTTGCTCTATATTTTGCATGTAGCCACAAACCATTTAGTCACAGGCATTGATGACTGAGACTACAAGTAGGCCATTAGCCAAGCGCAAAGATGCTCGGATAAGGATCAAGGCCAAGGTGGCGCACCCCTGGGAAGCACATATTCTTCCGAATTATATTTTCCTAAATTATAGAAATCAGTTCTCTAACGTGTGTTCTCCACGTCTTATGTGCACATTCTCGAGAAACTGAATTAAAGAGGCTGTCTGATAGAAACCACATGAAATTTCCTAAGTCAGGAAGGTGAAGGCTTCTTGAAATCTCTTGATATTTTTCTAGGGTAGTTTTGGATGATAACATTTCCTTGTGGAATAATTTTCCCTCTTACACATACCATGTTTCTAGATCATAATTGCCTGGATTTTTGCCATTTCAGCATTTGTGAGGTATTTTAAATACCCTTTATTTTCTTGTATTTCAATATACTTTTTATTATTTGCACGATGAACCTCATATTGCAGGAATATTTTAATCTACTTCTCTTGTTGTCGTAAATGCATATATATTTTAAAAAAAATGGTGTTTATATGCATGTTCTCAGTGTTTCTATAGTGTAAACCTGTTCAAAAATAGCGATTTTTAAACACAAACATGTCTTTTTTAAATTGAGATTTAATATCTTTCGGGCATGTAATTTCTCTCTTTAAAACTGGTATGAGTACAGTCTATGACTGTCGACAGAAAATATAAATTTTCACCGTGGGTTTTTGGCATTTTAGTTTAGGAAATTTCCATTTATTTTTAACCGCTCATCTTACCCACCGTTTTATTTCAGATTACTAAGTTTTGGCTACCATTGGTAGCTATTGTCGTCCTCCTACATTGACTAAAAAATGAGTACCAACATACCTAGTCTAATTTCACAATCGTGTAATGAAACTGACTAGGTATACACCTTGTAACAATGGGCAAAAATTCATTGTACATCAAGAAGTAAGGAATACCATATTTGCAGATTTAAATCTACAACATTGTAACGTTAAAAAAACAAGGTCAGTGGAGTATTCATGACAGATATATTACGTTCACATAGTTTGACAGTACCAACACATACAATATCAAACCAACAAATTCTGACAAGGGGGGGGGGCTCTTTGTTTATGTGAGCTGTAATAATTAGCAAGCTGAAAATATTAACCGTATTCATGAACAGACCAATGGTCGATTGCCTGATTGCAATGTTATCGATAATCTTTTTTTTTGATTTTGATTTGATCTGATTTATTCAGAAAACATCTTGAATAACCCAGGAAATCACTCTACAGAAGGGGGGGGGGGCGCCTCTATATTTTCAGTGGCAAACATATATTAATTTGTTATACATTATAGCCCCCCCCCCCCTAATATACATTACGCCACCGGTTCATACACCTGGGAGAAAATGGGTCAGTAGGATGAGGCAAACAAAACAAATGTTTCCAGTAGGTAGACCGCAAACCTAAATGCGAAATGTGCATTTATTTTTGTTACTTTTTTGAAAAGGATTTTCATCCATGAATGGCCTAATTCGGTCCATATGGGAACTGCAAACACCGTGCAACGCATATTTGACTGTGAATGGTGGGCCATACGCTCACATTATTTTTTTGGGCGGATATTGTGTACACCTTATGTAAGTAAAATGGTTGTTATTTTAAGGAGTAATATTTCTATTCTACTTTTAAGCTGTTCTCTGTGCTGATAAAACCGGTGTAAAGCAGATCTAGTCCTGTGGACTCATAGTCCGGGGCTCATAGACGATAACGGATAAAGCGTAAAACTATAATGTTGCGTAAAGAGTCAACTGAATCGATTGCCCTATGGTTTCACTAACCATTGTTTTCACGGACTATGAGTACGCCGGACAATGGTTACTTTCCTACACCGCTGTCATATATTCCAAGTAACAGAGATTGTCATGCTCACCAAACGAAAATAGTTTCCAAACCGATTACATACGCAATTACAAAAAAAAGATCAAATTATCAAATTACTTGACCACCACAAAAACAAAACCAGTGGGTGTTTGGGACTATGGTCCAAAACACGAACACGATACTTTCTAATTAATGCCAAATAAAAATGTTGGAATTGCTCACTCTGTTTTCTACTTTTTTTAACTTATTAATCCCCCCTTTTTTTTCTAGAAAAGCTCGTATCTGCCATATATAATACTTGCAAACCCCAAGAAACCTGTCTATGTCATTAGGTTTACTCGGTAGATAATTGTAATGGGTAATGTAGACATTTTTATATCATTTTAAACACCTTTTATGGTCAAGAAAACACCTATTTTGTGGATACTTTGCACTCATTAAAATAAGTTTGCCATGTGAAGTTATGCGTAAATGTGTTTAAAGTAATTGGTTCAATTTACCACACCGAATGAGAATTCAATTGCACTGAAGTTTGAAGCCAACCCAACACTTAACCCCCACCCATCATGTTAAGAGCATTCAGTAAATGTCATCTCAATTTCATGCCCTGAATATCAGTGACTATCAAATTATGCCCTGAATATCGATCAGACCTACGAATGTACACCATGATTCATTGACATCCATCAATAATGGGGGCTATGCAAAATAATCAACTCGGTATATAGGAAACCAAAACCCTTCAGATTCCTTTATCATCTGGAACCTGCAGACCATTGTTATATTCTGCAGGTGTTTATACATCACCCCGATTTAGATTAACTACTTTTCATGTGTGGAACACAAATTACCTGTCACTCTAATAAGGCGTACCCAGGCATTTTTGTCACCGGTGGCGCCAGTGATCTAGGCTGGACCCCCCCCCCCCATAAAAAATCGGTATTGATCGGGGAAGGGGGGCACTCCCTAAAAACATGTGACGGGTATATCGGCACTAATTGACACCCCTTTTTTTAAACCTGCTGTCACTGTTTGAAATACCCCCCTTTTAAACCTGTCACTGAAGACCCCTTTTTAACCTGTCACTGAAAGACCCCTGTTTTTAACCTGTCACTGAAACCCCCTTTTTAACCTGTCACTGAAAACCCTTTTTTTAACCTGTCACTGAAAGACACCCCTTTTTTAAAACCCTGTCACTAGAAGACCTTTTTTAAAACCTGTCCCCTGTATAATTTGTGCGAATCCCATGACAATCTGCTCACGCAAGCCAGAGATATGAACGATTATTATAGGCCATACTGTTTTTCACCCATTTTCCAAAGGGGATTACCAGTTAACAAATTGCCCGTTCTGCTGTCGGGTGAGCGAATTCCAACACATGAATGTTACTGCTCTATCATGGCTAACCATTTAAATATTAAACAACTCTAAGGAAATACAAAAATGCGGCAGGGATCAGGATAATTAGTTTTTATTGATTATATTAAGTGGCAAAATAGGCATTAGGAATAATAAACTTGCAATGATTGAGCCTACCGTCGCATTCGAACCAATTATGATCAAGCACAAATCAAAACTTTCCGTTTTGTCTATTTCAATTCTAATAATTTTTCAATTCAAGGTTTATAAAAAAAATTCATTTTATCGCAGCAGAGCTGAATTTGCAAACAATATTTACATAGTAAAGCACATTATATATACTAGGGGATCCATCAAGCCTTAAAAGGCTCAAAATAAGGTTGACCCCTACTCAAGATACACTAAAAGATCTGAGAGGTGATTTAGGCCAATTCGAGGGTGTGAAGTTCAAATTGATGCATGCCAAAATGATAAGTTGGTGGAATTGGAAAGTGGTGAAATTCTTGTTTTTAAGGGGACACTACCGATTTTATGATAATTCAACATAGCTTTTTTAATACGATACAGATGCACATCTTCAAGAAATCTTTCAATGTTCACATAAAGGTCCATGGATATTAAATTTGCTTGATTTTTATTAAAATGGTATGAAAACCTCTAACGCTAAATGATTTTAAAGGGGGGGTACTACCCGATTTTTAAGGAGTAGTGAATGTTAAAGCACCAACGTGGTGAATATTATTTGACCTTACAACCTTTCTTGACACATGGATGGTGAAAACTTGTAACAATGACAGCATAAGTACGAATAATAGTGCACTAATAATTCTTTTCAGGAACTATAAGTTCTATTTGGGGGGGGGGGGGGACAAGTCAAATAAGTACTTGACTCCAGTCTGTCTTTCAAGTGAGGGCAGCACTTTAGTTACACGCTCTTTTACCGTGCAAACCAATGAGTCTTGATTTGCTATGAAAAGTTTCAAGGTCATGGATTCAGTCTAAAAAAGGTCTGGGAGGCACTGCCTATCTGAAGTGACGGGTATGTGTCTCGGCCATCAGGTGAAAAGTAGGGGCCTTTGGGTAAAAAA
>JAMKCH010004132.1:0-37970 GCA_023653785.1 Ophioderma brevispina
TGTTTAATAATGCATTAAATTCTTTGAACAGCACATAGGCCTACTTCATTGGAAACAGGTAAAGGGCCAAAGCGTGCTTGCTATCTTCGGAAGGTCGCACAGCGTACGCAAGTGTGGTTTTTACGCGCGCGGACAGGTAGGAACGCCAAGTCACAATTTTGGCAGAAATATCTGCTTGGGGACTGGTGAGGCAGCTAACGTGACCCAATCACCTTAACTGATTTTATATTGTTATGAAGGAAAACTTCAGAGAGGTTTAATTAATGGAGTTAATTATCATGATGGGATAGATACATCTTTTCAATTTAATGCTTTAAGATAAATGGTATTTTATTAAACTAAAACAAGTCCTTCCTACCTTCTTTGTATGTCTATGAAACTTATTACATAATCTGATTTTTATGGTTGTATTCTGTTCCCACTAGTACATGTTAAAGCGGCACTGGCACATTTTCACAAAATATGAAATGTCTTCAATTTGCTCTTAAATGATAGTCTAGGCCATTGGAAGAACAGAGATATATTTTACACATAAAAATAACTTACCCCAAAACAGATAGGGACATTGATATGAGGATAAAGACATCCAGGTAATTTGTAGGCCAACTTTTAAGTTTTCCATAACTTTAATCAACAAATGTGTATATTACATGAATATTTTTGACTCGTACTCCCTGATATTAAAACCACAAAGGTTATAGACCGATCAAACAGTGTGCATAGCATGGGAAACATGCATACGACGTGCGTGTTCTTGTGTTAAACGCCATTTTCGTCGTCTGCTTAATTTAACGTCGCCGGCGACGTTAAATTATAAAATCGTTCTGTTTACCCATAAGGAAGCTGATTTGGTCTTAATCATTTTTCGGGTGAGGGCTTTTGTATATAAAAGCCTTACAACCATGCAAAAATATCGATTTTGAACAATCTTGAGGGCGCACTATTTTCAAATGTGCCAGTGTCTCTTTAAATAGATGAACAAGAGACTGTGAACTTGAATGTTTTAAACTTTAATTATTTGATACTTTGTTTCAGAGTGTGTCCCATCTTCCAAATCTCTAATGTGACAGGAGAGAATCTTCACTTGCTTAAGATGTTCCTCAACCTATTATCCACTCGAGTGACTTGTGATATCACAGAACCAGCAGAGTTTCAAATAGATGAGACCTATTCTGTACCAGTGAGTATTTTTGGCCCACCCTCATGCTAAACCATTAAATGGCCAGTGAGAACTTCAATTAAAACAATTAAAATTGGTTACACATCTTGGGGGGAATGTGGACTACAGGGTGCAAATTTAGTCAGAGGGTTGGCGATTAATTTGAAATGGATGTTTGATTCCATTTTTGTTCATTTGTTTTTCAGTTATTGTTGAAAAGATCTTGGTGGCTTTTGTGGTCAAGACGACTTACATGCATTGATCATGATTGATAATGAACCTGAATTGGAATGACCAATAAGCACCATATTCCTGTCTTCATAATTGTCCACGCCGAACGAGTTCAGAAGGGGACTAGAAATGAGCAGGTCCGTCTAGTTAGTAGTCGTCTGTGACAAAAATGTTAACCCCTGTTGTTATACCATTATCTGGAGTTCCGTAAAGGGGCGGACAATGATGTAACTGGTGGAAAGAAGCGGGTTGACCGAAATTCTCGATAGTCCCATGCTTAGATTTGTGGGCCTGTAAACATCCTGCTACTTAGGTATCGAATTTGCATAATTTATGAGACTTTTCCTGCCAAGCCTGTTTACAAGTTTCGGGTTCAGTAGGCGTTTGATAATGATGTAACTTGGTGATGGAAAAAGCGGACTGAAGAGTTTTGGACCTCCTGATTAGATTTTGGGCGGATTCGGGCATATTGAGTATGCAAATGAGCTAATTCTATGCAAAATCAGCGTAATTTGCTATATTTTGAAACTGTACATTGGATACTCAAATTTACTGCGCTCAAATAGGCCTATTCATGGGGCCACATCTTTTTGCTACAATTTGAAATAGGTTGTTATATGTTGGCTAGGTATGCAAATGAGCTGCATTAAATATGCGTTAATTGCTGCTCTGCACCGGTGCAGCGGAATAGGCAAAAATCCTCGCTAATGCGACTTACTATGCTATGGGAGGGGGTGCGGTGTTGGGGCGGGGGTGGGGGTTTGGGAGGAGGGGGGTGGTGTTTGTGTTGGGGATGGGGGGTGGGTGTGGGGAGGGGTTGGGTGTTGGAGAGGGAGTGGGGTGTTGGCGAGGGGGGGTGGTTGAGGAGGGTGTGGGTTTTTGCGGAGGTGTTGGGGAGGGGTCTTGGTTATTGCGGGGTTGGGGGAGGGGGTGGGAGGTAGAGGGGGTGGGTATTGCGGTAGGTGTTGGGGAGAGGGTGTATGGTGTTGCAGGAGTGTTGCGGAAGCGAGAGGGTGTGCTTGAGGGGTCGTTGGGAGGGGAATGCGGGGTCGGTGTTGGGGAAGGAAAGGGGCAGTGTGTGTATAGGGTATTGGGTTTAGGGTTGGTCTCGGTATTGAGGGGTGGTTAAGAGGGGGGTTGGGGGTGTTCGGGGGGGTTTGGGGATGAGCGGTGGGTGTTGGGGAGTGTGGGGTGTTGGATGGGCGTGGGGGTTTGTGGGGTGTTGGGGCGGGGGTGGAGGTTTTGGCGGGGTTTATTGGGGGGGCGGTAGGGTGTTAAGTTGCATTATCAATGTTATAGTGGATCGCAACCCTTCGCGGGGACATATTTTACGACAGTCGCGTAAATACGCGTTCGCCGGTTTCTGGCTTAGCAATACTGAACCTATGGGCACCAAGTTTTTCATACAATCAGAGCATGCTTGCCAACGTAGAACAAATTATTTTTGGGCGTATAGTAATGGATTATGTGGGTGGAGTTCCTAGCCAGTGGGCTTCAGATCAGACTCTTTGTCAAAACAGTACTGTCAAGCTCATGAAATACTCCAATCTGTCAGGACACAGTTCAATGACTCTGTTTACATGTACTACTTACCATAAGCATGATAGCTTATGCCCAGAATTCATTTAGAGGTCATTAAACTTTTCCCCTTTGAGATGACCATTCCTTTAACTTTAGATAAGCACTTCAAACTTTCAGTGAGAAGTCACTATGAGCCAATAAAATCTCAATTCCCATGGTGCAGTTCAATAGTTTCATTCACCAGTATATTGAGCAAATACACCCCTATATTTTAGTATGATTTTTGATACCCAGAACGTGCATGGTCAGCTTTTGGTAACATGTGCCCATCCAAGGCTACTGAACCGAGCCCTTGCTAGATTAGCATGCCTTACCTCATAGTGAGTGCCTCATATTATGGAATAATTAAGTGAAATAAAAAGTTTGTGGTAATAACAGTACAAAGATAACAAATTAGACACATTTAAAAAAAAGCAAGTGTCAACAAATTTGTTAACAGTGATCCATAAGGGTGGAGTCACTTGCAAAATTGAGCAACAAACTTCGCTCCTGGAGCACAATATGTGTTTTGATTTCATAGGGTCACTGTTCATTATTACTATCTTGTTGGGAATAGATTGTTAAAACTTGTGTAGCAATTTGCACTCAAAATTTACCTCCCTATCAGAAATAGATAAAGATATAAGAAGTACAGCATACGGATTACAAGACCATGGTCTACATCGGTGCGTCATGCAATATGAGCCATTCTTTTGTAATATTTAAATAAATTGGACAATAACAGAATAAAACACACCACATTCAGGGGCGGATCCAGGATTTGAAAACGTCAAAATTACCGGGGGGCTGAAAGGCTAAACTTGTCCAAAATGGGCTGATTTTGCAAGATTTTGTAGAATTACCGGGAGGCGCGTGCGCCCCCTCCGCCCCATCCCTAGATCCGCGCCTTACATTTAACTTCATATAGCTGCCTCAATGAGATGAGGTAAAATGTTCTGCTCTGAGAGTGCAGTTGGTCAGTAACTTATCATTTTGCGGAGTTAGTGTGTGTTCATTTATAAATATTCACACCATCAGGGGTCATTTCATGTCATTGTCCAAGAGTTTTAAATACTCTTTTCATACAAAAGTAGATTGATAACTGAACTTGTTCCTAACAATTTTCAGTTCAATTTAAATTGTGTCGCACATTATGTAAATTTGAAATAGGTTATTGTTGTAGAATTGGGAGTAAGTAGGCACTTTAGGGTATTGATAAATTTCTACTTCAGATTGCTTAAATGTAATTTGTAAATCTCATTGCTTGCATATAAAACAGGGAGTTGGAACTGTTGTGTCAGGAACTACATTAAAAGGAGTAATCCGCATCAATGACACTGTGCTGCTGGGTCCAGATACCCAGGGTCAATTCATGCCTGTCATAGTTAAGAGCATACACAGAAAGAGAATGCCAGTCAAGATTGTCAAGGGTGGACAAACTGCATCTTTTGCTCTTAAGAAGGTAAAGTGAAATTGTTTCTTTAAAAGGACATAATTGTTGCAATATTGATTACTTTTTAAATACAGATTTTATTTGTGAGTGGGGAATTTGGTATTCAGAGGGAAATTTGCAGGGGGTAGGGGTAGGACATGCCATCCTAACAGCAATAGTGAATTAAAATCCACATCAACATCCGGCGTGACCCAAGTGTTGGCCTTTTCAAAGTACTTAAAAGTAGGAGGGCGCAATTACGCTTATCAGACGGAGACTCAACTGACGGCTATTGCAGCGGGGTTAATCCACTAACCCCGATGGATTTGAAGTCCAAAATTATCATGATATTACTAAGATTGATTGAACTGAGGTTTAAGAGATGATTTTGTAATGTCACTCGGATGGAGATTGCCATAGTAAATGCATATAGCGGTTCCCCAAATGACCGTTTGAAAATTCCCAATGCCCAAATCGAGCAGGTTGTGTCCTACCCCCTACACAAAAACATACATTTTGGAAAATTTGGCAGCTGGCTTCCAGGGAAATAAAATTTTTTTTCATGACCTGGAAATCAAGAAAGACTGTAATGCTCAGTAAAGATGTTTTGTCCATCTTAGATGGTGTCGTAATGGATGGGCATCCAATATTTTATGGCATCCACCATGATAAATATGGATGGGCATCCATTAGGACACCATCTAAGATGGACAAAACAAAATCGCTTTTATTCTCATTCTTATTTAGAATTGTCATTTTTGCTTTTATCAACATATTTATCAAAAATATTGTTATTTCATTCTTTTTTAATTCACTTAAATAATTGCACCCCTCTTGAAAACAAATGTTGCAACTGAATCCAAGTAGCCTAAAGTCATTGTGTGGTGAATGTATAAATTGTATTTGCATACATCGTGACATGCAATATAAATGCGCCATTCACATGTGTCAAATATTCGACTACACCGCATAATAGCTTCATGCTTATCCATCTACTAACTAATAATGGATGGGCGGAGCTTTGAATGAAACCAATTATATTTCTTGATAACATGGTAAACTGTGCCCATTGAATAAGAATCCGCAGTGGAAGAGAGGGAACAATTCAACAATACACTTATGAAAATATGAAAAACAATGTTTAGTATCATTTAAATAGAGACCAAGCCTTAAAAGAGCAAGCTCAACATATTTATCAAAAACTTTGTTACCATGAAAATGCTGTACCCGAAAAACTGCCTAACATGAAAACCACTACACAGTCCTGTTTTATGGCCCCTCTTTTAAGTTTGCACCAATATTTATGTTGAATGCAAATAACATGAAAAACTGCTTAAAGGCAATTTCAGTGATTTTTAATGAGGATTGAAATGAGGATTCATATGCAGTCATTTCTCTTAACCAAGAAATATTTCTCACCTAGGAAGCAGAGACATGATGGATGGAGGGGACACATCCTCTACTAAATTCTGTGCCCTCTCTGCATCCTCCCTATAGTTCTTGTGGTATTAAAGTATAGGTACTCTTCCCCCTAAAATGTAATGCTTCTGCTGCCACAGGTTATAGACCGTATTCAATAGCCAGCCATGTTGGTGGACAAGATAGACGCATTCCAGTACTACAATACATTCACCTGTCATGATCCCTGTGCAATCGCTAACATGGATCGATTGACAGCTTAATGTATTGTAGTCCTGGAATGTATGCATCTTGTCCACCAACATGTCTGGTGGCTGACGTCATATTGAATACGGTCTATACTCATCGTGGCAGTGGGAAATTGCAGTATTAAGACTTAAATGCAGCATTCATGCATGCATTTTACATTGCCATCTTTGTGCTTATAATTATGCTTGCACATGGGTGCAGGCCAGTGCTTGTACTTGTGTGTCTACTTTTCTGTCATGACAAGGTGAAACAGAGTATAGTAATCCAGTGCAGAGTTAATCAATTTACTTGTTAACAGTTGGTAAGGCATGGAATTAACAAGAAAGGTCAAATTTAACTCATCTTTTCACAGCAAATCAAACGATCTCATATACGAAAAGGAATGGTGATGGTGTCACCAGGTGTAAAGCCAGAGGCATGCTGGGAATTTGAAGGAGAAATACTTGTATTGCACCACCCCACTACAATAAGCACCCGTTACCAAGCCATGGGTAAGATATTGAAAACTTAAAGAACTTGTAATGTAACAGTTCAAATTATAATAGTGTGTTAATTTATTTAAAACATAACTTAAAGAAGTGTTTAGAGTACTTGAGATATTGAATTGTTTGATGATATAATTAATAAAGAGAGGGATATTTGACTGTAGTTGGAGAAAAGAGGAGTAGGAAAGGTAAAGTACAAGAAGCGGGAGGTTATGTTAAGTGTTCACAGTGAGCAGATTAAAGAGTTCCCAAGCTATTCTCAGAGATAGGAACTATATGTGCAGATAAACAAGCCCTGCTTTGTGTTTTACAACTGGTATCCATTGTAATTAGCCAGTGTCATAAAAAAAGTTAGTGTTCCTGTTTTTCAGAGAAGAAAATCAAGTGGGGAAAAAATGGAAATTACTTAAAGTGTAATGTGAATGCAGACTTAATTAACTTAATAGTCTATTTTATTAGCCTCTTTTTATAGCCTCAATCCACAAAAGAGGGTGTCCATGTGTTACACTGTTAATCATCCAATGACAGCTCACCACAGGAAAAAGGGTCTACTACAGTGGGATTAATAATTACTTGGACAGGAGATACGCACACCTCATGTAAGCGCAACAAGCTACGCGGAAGTTCGGCGCATTCTTCGACCAATTGCGCATCGTGAAACTGGTGCGATGTTTCCCCTGGCTCACGCAGTCCACGCTCCCGTGTGTTCGATTCTGTCCAACAAATTATTAATCAGACTGTAGTTTTGAAACTGACCTTGTGACCTCACCATAGAGTTACATGGGTATTCAGTCAAAAATCAGGATGAATGTGTATTTATGTTTACCAAGTATGTAGCGGCGTATGCCATTGGTTTGTTATACATGCTGCTGTGACGAACGCCGAAAGTGGTAAAAAAATAATGCAATTTCAGGCTGAATTTCATATTTACATTAACCTCTAATGAGAAACATGGTAAACATCTCATGAGTGCAGTTCACTTTCTGATTCAAAAACAATTAAACCTTCTTTTAGTGGCAAGATGGAGAAGTTTGCCCAGAGTTAGAGAAAGAAAATCAGGAGAGAAGTTTAAAAGCAGTCTGGGAAGTAGACTTAAGTTATCAGTGGTAACATCAAGTTAGAGTCTGATATTTTATTCCTGTCAGTAAATGCATTTTGTCGATGGTACGAACTCATTTGGAAGGGTTGTGTTAGATCAAAAACTAAAAAGCCACATTAACAGCTGAAATGCTCAACTTTGTTCAACAAAATAAGATGCTTTAACCGTTTTACATGAACGTTTTTTGTATCAAATATGCAAAGGCCTCATACCAGATTCAATTGAATAGACTGTCGCAAAGTCTGAGACACGCTATCGATTCCTTTATTTGGTGTTAATCAAAGAACGGATAGAGTGTCTTGAACATCGAAGGGGAGGATTAGGCCAGGTAAATATATATTGTAGTTTGTTATGAGTGACCAAAACTCTAACATACTTAAATGATTGGACCAAGCTGTCTGGAATAAGATGAATTAATCGTCGACATGCCCCAAAAACTTTAATGACTGACAGGAATAAAAAATCCTACTATAAATTACCAATTTTCCTGGTGTGAATGAAACATACCAGTTTTAATATGCACCATTAATAGTAATAATAATGTGCTTATAAAGGATCAAAATTTTTTCCAAAGAACTCAGAGTGCACAGGAACATGAAAAACACACACATAAAACATTAAATCTGTGAATTAGGGACCAGGCTTGATGGAAGAGATGATTTTCAAATTGTGAGGATGTTGAAAAGGCTTTCTGAAAGTGAATTCCAAACGCCCGGGGCAGCAAAACGAAACAAATGTTCACCGGCTGACTTAAGGTTAACCCGAGGAATTTTGAGCAATTTTCCCGTGGAAGATCTAAGAGTGCAGGAAGGTTGATTAATATACAACGGGTATAGTGGCATAGTACCTTCAAAATGACGGAATGCCAAACCAGCCTATTTATATTGGATTTGGAATAAAACAAGCAGCTAGTGTAGCTTGATGGGAATGGGAGTAATATGCACATGAGTGGTTGTATTTGTTTTGGGGCATGCTTTGCTCACTATAGACTTTAAAACCTGTTATATATGTAGGCATTCAAACTGTTATATATGTAGGCGTTGGATCATCAATAAGGGTAGTAGCTATTTGGCCCTTTCTAAATCTTAACCGGGATAATCTGGACACAATCAGCTGTTGATTTTCAATGCTATTTTCTTTGACAGTTCATGTTGGCAGCATCCGGCAGACAGCATCCATTATATCCATGAGTAAAGATCACCTAAGAACAGAGGAACAAGGGCATTAGTTCGATTAGATTTATCAAGAACCCAGAGTACCTACATGCTGACTCACGCATGGTATTCAGGTAACATGCTCTTACTCTACTTATAATGTTATGTAATTTAGTTAGCCTACATAATTAGATTCTTCATGCTAATAACTGCATAGCTTCTACCGAGTAGGCACAGATTACCTACACATTCGCCGTACATTTACACGCTAAAAGTATGTGTTTTTTGATGCGTAGATGGAATGAATGTGCACCCTCAGCAACTGTTTGCAATGTTGTAGAGTAACTACATGGTTATTTTGGCTCTGAATGTATTATTTTTATGGTAATTTTGGGGGTTTTAGGTTGTCCGGTGCAATCGGAAAGACATGTCGGCATGATTTGTGTCTGTGTGTTAAACATTTAGTATACACTTTTTCAACTTTAGCTTTTTAGTGCAGTGATGGATCAAGTTTATACTCGGTATGCTTATACATTGAGATAAGGGGTAACAGGTTAAAGGTTATTCAGTGGTCACTTATGGTCATTATATTTTTCTACACTTATTCTTTGACCACATAATCGGATGGCCTATTTAGGAGCGCCGTCCCTATTTTTTAGATGTTTTGGGTATATACTTGGATTTTTAATATAATGTGCAATGTTTTAGAGATTTTGATGATTCCAATATTGTTACGATTTTTTTCAAAAAGTGCTAAACAGAGAGTGAATCTATGCTATGCCCTTAATTTGTCTACTATCCAAGTAGTAGAGTAGCTGCAAAGAATATACGAAGTAGCTGCGTATCTACTCTGTACTGTCCACTCCATATCCTCCTCCTCTCTACCTGGTGGGTAACTACAGGATAGGTACTGTAGAGGAAGCTTATCACTGTATACCTAAATACCTGGTGTAGTTGGAAAGAACCATCCTTTAGTGTAAATTACCACTGTGTGTACAGCGTGGTAGCTGCCACTGCTGTGGATACAGAGTAGCTGCAGTATAGGGTAATATGAAAGTAAACATTTGTAGAAGTCAAATATTAGCAACAAATTCCAATCCTGTCACAAATGTTGTTAATTTTGATTAAGTCCAGGAATTTGTACACACTTACAAGTTTATATTTTTGACAGTAAAATGTCAAAAGAGAAATGAATTCATTGTCCTCATGGACATCACAGTATAGATGTCCCAAACATAATAATTAAAATTATCAAAAATACAATAGTTACAAAAGGATATCAAAAGTAGACCATACTAATTGGATGTAAACCTTAGTTGTAGAAATTTAAATTATAAGTCAAGGGAAGAAATGATGGGGGTATTAGACACGAAAAGTGGGTTTCAGCTTTGTTACTTTGATAAGTGGAGATGTCAGAACATTCCCACTAATTCTGTGGTTTGCAATTGGAGAGACTATATGTGATGGAACATGTTTTTTTGAAAGGGTGAAAGGTTGTCAAATATCCTAATGATAGGACAAGTTAAGGAGAAGCCTGGTAGTGTAAAAGTAATCTTTGGCCATATTTGAGGTATGCTGAGTCGAAAGGTACTTGTTCAGTTTTGTCTTTGGGACTCCTGGCCTAGCCGGAAATAGTATCAATTTTGATACCAGATGAAATGCCGTGAAATTCCAGCCTTCAATCTTTCTTTTTCCCAACATGATGAAAAAACTGCTGTTTTAGTGGTTAACCATCAATATTATCACAGTAGTTTGATAGCTCTGCAATAGCATTATTGCTTCTCTACTGACCATCCAACCTAGACTTTGTTTCCCATGAAACTTAGTGGCGAGTGCATGTAAGTGCCAGGTTCTCATATCATGTAGAGAACACGATACACTTATATTGAAACAAGCACTTTTTATAAGCCAGTTGTCTGATAGGTCAATAGAGCACTTGCAGACTCAGTCCGAGTCTTTGATGGGGATTTCATTTAGTTTTTAAAAAATAAATATTTATTCTTGTATCTATTGACAGGGAAGGAAGAACTAAAGCTGTTGGCAAAATCACCAAGATCTGTCCTCATACGCCATTCTCAGAACATAGACAAAAACATAAAATTGGCAAGGGCAGAGGACAGTGTGGGCCTAAACCACCTGACAATACAGCAGCCAGTGGCACGGGAGCTACAGGTGGAAGCTATGGCTATGGAAGCAAAGGCGGGGGAGGCAGGAGAAGCAGAAACCGCAAAGCAAAAGAGGCAGCTGCTGCAGCCACAGCAAATGCAGAAAATGTGGAACCTGAAAAGAAACCCAGCAGGTTAACATTACAAAGATTAGACCTGAAACCACCGAATGAATAGAAATAACAATAGCCATTGGATGAATTTTTAATGAATTGTGAATATTTCAAGTACAGTTAAAATACATTTTAAACCAAATTAGTGTGCGTGCATACTGACTAACAATCTTATCTAAATGCAAGATGTTAAAA
Source organism: Ophioderma brevispina (assembly GCA_023653785.1). NCBI lineage: Eukaryota > Metazoa > Echinodermata > Ophiuroidea > Amphilepidida > Ophiodermatidae > Ophioderma > Ophioderma brevispina. The sequence continues at coordinate 11,262 of JAMKCH010004132.1, forward strand.
GATGGTGGTAGCCTCAATGTTTAGTGATGTTAGTATGGATTCTATAGTTTGTTCAGAATTATTTAGCAATCGTTTGTGTTTTTGTTTACAAATCAACAAATACCTGGTGTTATACACACAAGCTTACTTGGAATCTTTGAGCAATATGACATACAATGTGCATGCCCACTTCATTAATACTGTTGTGTGATTTTTTTTTGGTGTCACTTCATTAAAAGCTTTTGACAATTCTATTCATACTGAGAGGGTACATGTTTATCTAGGAAAATCAATACCACTTGTATGTGACGTGGATTGAGGCCAACATTTTTGCATGGCCTCGCCTCAAGATCAATTTCCATTCCTAAGATTTAGTCCATTCATTGATGTGAACCAGTAACCTATACAAACGGAATGTGTTGAATGGCATGTTATACAAATAATGAATGTTTATGAGTGCAATGGTAAGAATACTTTCATGAGTTGAAAGATGAAATGTAACGCCTCGTTGAATGGAACATTCATCTTTCAACGAACGAAAATATTCTTTCCATTGCACGAATGAAAAACATTCATTATTTGTTTTATATAACAACTAAGTAGATCCTTGTCATTCTATTAAAAGCTCAGACTAGCTTGACTACTATGCTAAGTAAGGCTAAAGCCAAGCCTAGCCTAGCCTGGGTTGTGCCGCTGTCAAGTAGCAGTTGCTACGGACCCAGGGCCTAGCTCTGTAGATTTTTAAAAAAATATACCAAATTTTGGAGCCTTTTTATGTAATAAAGGAATATTTGCACTTAATAATGTATCTACTCCACTTTATCATCAACTTTTTTAAATATCAGTATCAACAAATCCCCTCCAAGTGAAACACAGATTTCTATTATAACACTAGATGGCGAACGCCAGCTCAAAGCTGTAACCATCTTTTGCCGCAGTGCGTACTTATTTCCATGCATGGCGTGGTGTACCAATTTATTCATATATTCCCTGATTTCCATAATCTGGTGTACCAATTTATTCATATATTCACGCATTGCATAGAACGATGTACCGTTTCCAGGCCAACAGGTTACCGAGCATGCATGTGCGAGTTTCGAATGGATGACCGTAATGAATATTTTTTTTTTCAAAACACGGTTACGATGGCCGCCTATTCTCCTTTATTAATATATATGAAGTGAAACCATAACCTTGACAATATGCATGAAGTGACATGAATAAAAAATCAGACTCATACAGGAATCTGCTTACCTTCAATCCGATGTTGATGTAACAAATTGCATTGTCTTTAGGCAGATGCAGAACCTCCCATAAATATATATTCCCACATAATATATATTCATTTCGATAAAAAAAAAAAAAAAAAAAACCATAATCTGGTGTACCAATTTATTCATATATTCACGCATTGCATAGAACGATGTACCGTTTCCAGGCCAACAGGTTACCGAGCATGCATGTGCGAGTTTCGAATGGATGACCGTAATGAATATTTTTTTTTTCAAAACACGGTTACGATGGCCGCCTATTCTCCTTTATTAATATATATGAAGTGAAACCATAACCTTGACAATATGCATGAAGTGACATGAATAAAAAATCAGACTTTAGTATATATAGTCCACAATAATACTGTGTTATTGACCCTCTGAGGTCTACTGGCCCATTTTATTGTTGGTTATATAATAGGTGGTATGATGTATTTGGCCAATCAGAGACATGGTAAGGAAAGTTTTTAAGTTTGTACAAATATTTAGGTCTATTTTGATTGGTTACTCAGGTTATATCAGGCCTCTCACTTTGACAGTCTGCTGATTCCCTTAAGCAATTTTAATGTTCATTCATCACGCTCTGCTTGGCGCTTATACGGTTGTGAATATTACAGAGTTTCGACATGACATGGGCAAACCCCCCAGCATGCAGCGCGCAACCCGCTGTGCTGTGACAATGATGTTGCAGTCACAGCACTGCAGAGCTTGAGCTTGGAAGTTTCAATCATTTAGTGGGCGGGACGCAATGAATTTTATCAGTTACTATCATTCATTCATTGTGTGTTACAATGGCGGATCCAGGATTTGAAAAATGTCAAAATTGCCGGGGGGATGAAAGGCTGTAACTTGTCCAAAATAGCTTAAAATGGGCTGATTTTGCAAGAATTTGCAGAATTACCGGGAGGCGCGCATCCCCTCCCTGGATCCGTGCCTGTGTTATAGGATGTTTTCTAATGGTGTCGCCACTTGGTAGAGTCACTATCCCTTCCCTATATTGTTTATTCCTGGGTTATATCATGCTATATCATGAAATGAGCCAATCAGAGATACTGTAAGAAAGTTGATGGATCTGAGAGAGTTAAACACTGAACAAACCATAGGACACTTAATGTATATGTCTAAAAGTGTGATCCTTTGGCTGATTGGTGCTGCATGAGAATCACTGTATAAACATAGCATGTATAGAGCATTCTCAATCTGCAACTTTGCACTATGCCAAGCATGATATAAATATTAAGTCATTTCATGTTAGTAAATATGCTGGATGCAGCTGAAGTTTCTTGTTTACAAATATAAAGCCAAAGCTGTGGAGGTTTTTAAGATGAGATTTTATTCATAGTATTATGCAAACGTTGAATTCAGTACCTTCAGGGATAGTTTTCCAACTTCCTTTTTTAATCACAGTGTAAACATCAAATTACCTTATGGAATAATATCTTTTTTAGGTCGTCTGATGTAATTCGGAAAGACCTTATGTCCGCATGCTCTGTGTGTCTGTCTATGTGTGTCAAACATTTAAAGTAGAAGCCACCATTCCTTTTACAAGATAAGCGTATTTTAAGCGTGTAGTGCATTCCGCTAGCGTAACATACACTGGCTGGTGATTCGGTGCCAGTGCTCCTTGACAACAATCGCCGATGCTGAGTGGCTCAATCGTTCGTGATCAGTGCATAATTTGCATAGCACTGGGCCCCGTAAGTGGCATGACGAGCGGACTTCGCGTTAAAGGAATTGTGGCTCAGACTTTAGTTTGGTTGACACCCTTTGGTTGACACTTTTAGTATACACCTTTTTGGTTGAAACTTTTTCAACTTACAGACACATTAGCTCTAGTTGGCAATGCTAACAAGCAATTTATTACATCTTATAAAAAATAAATAAAAAATAGTGAACTATATATAGCACAGGATCTTAACCAGCACAACACATTAAATACATGAACAACCATTATGCTTTTAAAAAACTGTTGCATTGGTGTAACACTAATGGTGGGGGCATACTTCATCGGCAGACGTCTACAGACGCTAGTCTTTCGAACATGCTTTGTGCACCGGATGCATGAATATACGCGTTGCATAAAAAAGCATGTTCGAAAGGCTAGCGTCTGCAGACGTCTGCCGATGAAGTATGAACACACCTTAACACTCCAGGAACAAATAGGTATGTGGATCTGTTTTAAAAACCATTCATCTATTATAAACACTAAAGACTATGGGTGGTGTGCATATTATCAGTCAGTAGACATGAATAGTGTGATTTCATTGGTTGACAGACAGCCATGTAATATATTGCCATATTGCATGGTTGAAGTTGACAACTGTGTAATGCGGAGCATCAATGCAGAGATGATGGGCAACATTGTGTCATGCGGAGGGAACACTAAAAGCTTCTCATCTCGCACATGATGGCGCGGTCATTATTTGTGAAAAATGAAAAGAAATTGCTTTTGAATTTCGCGAACATAACTTGATTATGTGGGTTAAATTTGTGTCTACTGAATGATAAAATTTGTTATCCCTTGTTTGTTCGTTTCCAATAGAAAATATCACTGGTTTGAGATTCACATGAGACCAAAGGCTGAATGTGATATGACCTAAATCCAGTAATATTTATCTGTTTTGCATGAACAAGCAGGGGATAACTAATAGTATCATGGTTTTAATACTGGTATAGCCTTATATTTTGAATTGTTCAGATATGTAAAGTTTGTGAAAAATTTTTGCACTATAGCCTGAATAGCCTGAATGCATTTTTCAAAGAGGGAAACATTTTCTCTGAAAAAATCATTTGAACAGTAAAAAAATTCCTAAATTTAGGGTAGGTTACACCAATACAACAATTTTTAGGCCTTACCCAGATTAGATGATTGATTTGCTCACTTACATGCCTGATTGATGACTTTCTCCTAATGTTGTAAAATTAAGCTAATGGCTTTCTAAATTTGAATTTACATTATTTGTCGATTTACAAATCATTTTGCAATAGTATTAGATTCTTTTAATTTTTAAAAATCCACCAAACAATTTGTATTGTAAAATTATTTTTTAAAGTAGTTGGAAGGTTAAAATTTTAAATAATGGTTTGCTTTTTTAATAATCGGCATTTAGTGTGTTTTCTAGTTGTCAATATCTGATGTTTTTGAGTCATTTGAGCTACTCAATACAAGATAATCAAGTTCTTGGTTGTCATCTATGTGAAATTGATTTCATGAGAAAGAGCAGTTTACCTATCCTATTTTTTGTTTATAATTGAAATTTGCATTGTAACACCAAAATGACAGCAGTGGATAAACAAACAAAATATAAGAAGACATGCATTGGTGCTAGAATCAAACACATAACCTTCAAGTCAGCAGATTGATGCCCTAACAGTATCTGGGTCATAAACCACACACTAGTATTATGCAAAGACACTAGTGAATAAGATCATGTAAATGATGCTTGATATATTGAAAGATAGCTTGAAATAACGACCTAGCTACTTCCAGCCTTGCCAATACCTAATCACAAAACTTCAACTATGGTTTAGCTCCAAACCATACTTCAGTAGTAACCTAGATTTGCAGTATCATCTATAGACTCATAATGTATCCTCAATTAGAAAAACTTTACATCATTTTTTAGTTTTTCCATCACAGACCCATTATTTGCACATAAAGATAGATGATCACCTTTAATTCATAAGCCCAGCTCAGCAGCATTTAAGGGTACTGAACTCTGTATGAAGTACCTCCCATATAGGTATGCATTTTGTAACATGTCATGGGCAGGATTGGTTATTGAAATTAGTAAACACAAGTCACTCTGTTATCTGTAAATATTTGTGAAACACATCCAAAATATATATGATTGAAGTCATTCATTATTCAGAGCATCCTAAGAGGTCAGTCTTTCCTATACCAATAACTTGCACCTATAATAAAATTAGTTGCTAGGGAACCAGTGTTCAGTGATAAGAGTTTCGTAGACTAGCAGCCAAGCTTATAGTCAGGGACTGAATAAGGTGACCAATTGTGTGTCTGGTGTAAATTGATGGTGCAGAACAAATGTCTGCCATGAATAATAATCTGAACAGTCAAAGCTTATTAAAACAAAGTTACTTATGTGAATTATTGTGTCCACAAGTGGAAAAACTGACTTACATTTTAAATCTCATTGTGTTTGAACAAGCCCCGCCTATACTACACATTCAGACCAATCACAGTCCATGCCGCGCTTTCTTTGACATACATGCAGTTAGTCGCTAATTCTGTCCCTGACTATAGAAGTGTGGACTCTGAGTGTGGGTTAATTAGAAAATAAAGGTATTGGTTTTACCTTCTACTGTGTATCTATTATGCCATATCACACAGGCTACAGCATTAGCCAAAAAAAAATATATTGGAGTAACCCACCCGACCCTAAAATTCGGCCCGATCCTAGACTTTAAAAAAAAAATCGAGGAAAATCGTCAGAAAAAAGGGGGAAAACAAAAAAAAAAAGGTCAAGCAAGCTGAACCCGGGTGCTGAATAAAGGCTCTCTCCAGAGTTCCAACTGAGTTGTTTTGTCATTGTGTGATTTATTAGCATGCATGGTCACATAAAGCACAGGAAAGTGAATGTTAAAAAAAAAATCCGCCCGCCTACCCTATTTTGCACTGGCCCGTTACAGACAAACACCAATACAACCATTTTTTTTTTGCCTTATTTTGGTGCAGCCAAGTTTGTTTTACATTAAAATAGTGCTATTGCCCATGTGATATGACATGATAGATCCGCGGCAGAGGCCTAAAAACAAATACTTATTCTCCATTCTTTAACACCTTTATTCGATATAATAAACTATTAGTAACATAATTCGATTGGCCGGAGCAGTGCGTGTGCATATTGCGTTGACCCGTGTGATATCCTCTCATATCACACGGCTAGGAACCAATGAAATTGCGTAAACAATTCTAAGTATTTAGGAATAGGGACTATTGATTAGGATCTTCACTCATATTGCTTGGTAACTAACAAGACAACCCTATTTTTGTATATCTGGGGTCATTTGAGGTCAATGTTGAAAGTGGTTCAAAATGCTTTGTGCTATTCACTATTTAAAGTTTCTTGGAGTAATTCCTTTAGAGGTGGGTCATATGGGATGTTCAGGGATAAGAGGTTAATGGGCATTTAGGGTTCATTATAAATAATTGCTGAAAATGCTTTTTTGTATGTAGAAAAGTATTGCTATCAACCAAAAAATATTGTTCCTTGCATGGGATTGACTGGGTATTTATTTGCCAAGCTACTCAGAAGGATCGTTTAGTGGCGGGTCATAGGTCCGTATCCACACAGAACTTGGGCTGAGTTTAACTTTTAGTCTAGTTTAGAGTATTTGTAGTGTAGATTAGACTAGGTCATTCAATGAAGGACCCTTTTATTTTTGTTGTTGCATTTGAAATAGCATACAATGGGAAAGAACTTAAATAAGAAAATTCGCAGCTTTGAGTGTCTCTCTAATTTGTTTACGGAGGTTGTGATGGAGGTTACATGAGCACAACAGAAATGGTTTCATATTAATTTAACAGAAATTGCAAAGTTTATGGTGATTTTATTTAAAAATGTTTAACCTCCATCACAACCTCCGTAACAATAATTATCGTGTTTACTGCGAACCTCCGTGAGAGACTATACATGAATAATTTGAGCCCGGTGGCAAGCGTTATTTCGGTGACTGCTAATTGGCGCGAAATTCAACATAATATAAGCTGCTAGGAACCAATATGGATCAGTCGTACTAACAAAGTCAATACAGACATTTACGAATGAACCGTACGATGCTAACATGGTACGTTTATAAATATGTACTCTAACTACTTGTTCTTTATTCATTTTGAGTAAGGATGCCCTTTAAGTAAAAATTAACTAAAGATAAATCAACTGGTTAACTTTCTTGCTCTTAATCACTATGGCAGGGGTTCTCAATTACTTTAGCTGAGGGCCAGAGAATGCCCAACACATTTGAAAGTTCCCTACTTGAGGGCCAAATACACCTGATTTGAAGTCAAGGGCCCCAAGTCAATAGTTGGCGGGCGGATTTGGAGAGCCCCTGCACTATGGGGAAATATGCTGTATGTCACACCTGGTTGATCGTCTTTATGGAACTCGAATGCAAGCCATTGGTGGTGGTGGTGGTAATAAGAACTGGGTCAGAAGGGGCACCTTTGTTGTGGGTAACATGTCATTCCTTTACTCAATTGTGACTGAATGCAAGGCACAAAGATGGGTGCAAATGTCCTTTTTTGGTGAAAGTTAAAACATTTGGATTGGTGAATTGGTGGTGTTCTTGGCATAATTACTTCGACTTTCCATCATACATCATGATTTCATTGCCATCACCGATGTCCTTCCCATCCATATTTTGACCGTTCCGACGGAGAATAAACATAGGCCAAAAAAAAAACAAGTTTGTCTCAGAAGAAATGTGAAAAATCGCAATGCAAAATGCGTTGTTTTTTTTTGTTTTTTAGAAAAATGCTAATGCAAAATGCGTTTGTTTTTTTGTGTCGCCTGCCCTAAGGCAGGAAGACACATAGGGATCACTTTGTCCACTGTTGTTGTTGTCTGTTGTTGATGATGTCTGTTGATGTCTGTTGTGAAAAAGGGTTAACATTTGCATGTAATATCCACATACTTTGATGGATTTAAACCAAACGTGGGTCACAGGTGCAACATGGCATCCCCCACTAAAAAAAAAAAAAAAAAAAAGTTTATGGTGATTTTATTTAAAAATATTTAACCTCCATCACAACCTCCGTAACAATAATTATCGTGTTTACTGCGAACCTCCGTGAGAGACTATACACGAATAATTTGAGCCCGGTGGCAAGCGTTATTTCGGTGACTGCTAATTGGCGCGAAATTCAACATAATATAAGCTGCTAGGAACCAATATGGATCAGTCCTACTAACAAAGTCAATACAGACATTTACGATAGTAAATTATGATTTTCTTCATTTTGAACCTACGAGCTACATGGACCGTTTTATAAAAGTACTCTAACTACTTGTTCTTTATTCATTTTGCGTAAGGATGCCTTTAAGTAAAAATTAACTAACTAAGATAAAGATAAATCAAGGGTTTTAACTTTCTTGCGCTTCAATCACTTGGCAGGGGTTCGCAATTAGTTTAGGAGGGGCCAGAGAATGCCCAACACATTTGAAAGATCCCTAACTTGAGGGCCAATACACCCGATTTGAGTCAAGGGCCCCAAGTCAATGTTGGCGGGCGGGGATTTGGCCCGTGGGCCACCTATTGAGAGCCCCTGCACTATGGGGAAATATGCTGTATGTCACACCTGGTTGATCGTCTTTATGGAACTCGAATGCAAGCCATTGGTGGTGGTGGTGGTGGTAATAAGAACTGGGTCAGAAGGGGCACCTTTGTTGTGGGTAACATGTCATTCCTTTACTCAATTGTGACTGAATGCAAGGCACAAAGATGGGTGAGAATGTCCTTTTTTGGTGAAAGTTAAAACATTTGGATTGGTGAATTGGTGGTGTTCTTGGCATAATTACTTCGACTTTCCGTCATATATCATGATTTCATTGCCATCACCGATGTCCTTCCCATCCATATTCGACCGTTCCGACGGAGAATAAACATAGGCCAAAAAAAAAACAAGTTTGTCTCAGAAGAAATGTGAAAAATCGCAATGCAAAATGCGTTTTTTGGGGTTTTTTTTAGAAAAATGCTAATGCAAAATGCGTTTGTTTTTTTTTAAATGCATTTTTGGCCCACTTTTTTTCAATTTTTCGGCCGCTTTGCGGCCAAATTTTCATTTTTTTCTTAAATTTTTTACAAAAAATTTACACCTACTTTGCAATGTTAACAGAATAAAGCATTATACAGAGAAGGTGCAAAGGGTTTAATGTAATTATGCCATATTCTCAAAGGGGTGGAATGATCGGAAGAATATGGGGCCCACGTCATTAGGGTTTACTATCATTTTTGGGGGTAAGGATGGTGATGGGGACATTTGGTGGAACTTGAACTCTTTGCATGGGTGAATTTGAATTATTTTCAAAGGGATGATTTAATTTGATGAATGTGGGCACTGTCTTTTGGGGGTAAGAAGGGTGCATAAGTGTGGTGTTTATGGTCTGGGTATGGATTGGGGGTTTATTGGTCAACTGCTGTTAATCTTATCACACCGATGTTTGGTTGGTCAAAAGTCTGAGATAATTTGGTATTTGTGGACATTGCTGTCCCCATAGGCCAAGGGGAGAATACAACCGACTAGTATGTTGTATTGTTGTATACTAATACCAGGGTGAGTTTGTTGAAAAATATAGTTCAATACATCTTAAGTGCTTTGATGTGTCAGATTTTACTCTTATCAGTATGTATAGTTTGAGAATTGACATCAAAGCAATTACTTGAGTCTTACATGAAAGAATTCAGCGAATGAAAAACTTCATTTTTCTTGCATGCTAAGTGATAAGATAGTAAAGAAATGTTGCCATTTTAAGTTGTTTCTTTTATATTTCATTTGAGTTAAATGCAATAAACTTCGTGTTCGAGAAACTTGTCTAAATGCTTTGTCAATTTTGGCTGACATACATCTTTGTGTGAATTGTACAGGGTCAGAAAGAATGTTACCCTCCAGAAGCAGCACTTTTTGCTTACTAAACCAATTCTTATCCTTGTGTTAGCTTTATATTATGAGAATATGTACTTTTTTGAAAATTTTGTGAAAACGAGAAAGAAAGCGGTAAAAAAATAAACGATGACGATTTCCCTAAAAAAGGATGCAAACCAATAGCAGAGGAAACATGTATTAGAATTCTTATGGATTTGAGCACACGTAAGTCATCACATTTAATCAATTTGTAATGCCTAAAAAAGCACCTAAAACATGATCTTAATGTATTCTTCAGCACATTACACAATATCTGTCGCACGATAAGTAACTTAAATACCTCACCCATCACTCATTATAATGCAAATATGAATTTAGTTAAAGCGTGCTTTTCAAATAATGGTATCGATTTGGACTCTACAATGGAATAGTCTACTAAATTCTCTTGGGTTAACATGCCAAAATGGTGCCACGACCGCAAGTCACCAAAGGGGAGAAAATAGTCATGACCAAAAATAATGAAAACAAGAGGTTTGTTGCAGGTCAGTGTGAATGGGTAAACATCTTTCCTCAAAGTAGAAGTAGGGTTTGCAGGAAGCTGTCAATCAAGCGGAATAGACAAAGATTTCTGGAGCATGGCAGGAATCTTGAATAGGTGCAAGGAGAGTGTTGGTCGTCAAAGAACGGTTACAATCAGCCGCAAATATTGCTGCAGAGTGTGTAGAGAAATGAACAATAATACTAGAAATCGGCAATGACCTTGAAAATTTGGGGTGTATTATTGGCCAGGAGGGTGTAACACGTTGTATTGTAGGGAATTATGTGCCTGCCTGGTCCTATTGGTATTGCTAACCGTGGACAAAATAGGTTTGCATTCCCTGTTAGGGAAATAGTCATTGTTTATTATTTCACCGTTTTCTTTCTTGTTTTCACCATATGTTCAAAAAATTAACAAATTTTCATAATATAAAGCTAAAACGGGATAAGAATTGGTTAAGGTCAAGGAAAAAAGTGGTGTCTGGAGGGTAACAGTCTTTTATGAGACACCTGAGTGCTTAAAATGTGTGCAGATATGTATGTAAATGAGCCAAAAATTAAAAAAGAATAATCAAATTACAAAAATGCAAATTCCTTGCTACATGAAACAGACCTTACAGCATGTACTGTAGTTTGAATCGTAATTGGTGTGGAAGGTCAATGGACTGATGAAAGGGTAGTCTGGATTTTTTTTCAAAATGTACTATTGCCTAAATGCTTGGGATCAGCCAAACTTGTTCACAAGAACCCTGAATTAATATAGGTTTTTACAAATTTTGGGGAAAAAGGTCACTTGGGCAAAAAAAATCAGATTACTCTACTGCAGTTTACACGGAAAGTACAAATCTTCAAAGATAAGTAACAAGCGTGTAAGATGTCTGTGGAGACAAGATTTAGAGCAAGGTTTAACCAACAGTTGTTGGGGAAAAAGCAGGAGAAAACAGACATACAACCAAAAGTCACTTTTAATGAATTAAAGAGCACCATTTTCAAAAATTGCCAGAGCACAAGAGACAAAACAACCGATTTTTAAACAGATAATCTGTTCTTTATCAAGGATAAAAATACACATAAATATAATACTAGTAACTACAGGCCATAAAACAGTTGCTACAAACGTTTGTTACTAGTATTATCGTGTTTTTATCCTTGATAAAGAAAAGTTCTATCTTTTCGAAATGTCCTGGCATACTTTGTAGGGCACCCTTGTGTGTTTTGTCTGTTTACTTTTTGGTTTTTATGCTCTTATTTTCATTAAAGTGCCCATTGTCTGTCCCTGAGCTTTGCTTCCAAGGCTCGCCTTGTCTCTATAAAATTGTGCCTCTTTAATTCAATTACAGTGCACTTTTGTGTAGGTCTTGTTTCCTTGTTTTTTTTTTCCCCCACTAAGGTTGGTACACCTTGCTAAATCTTCCTTTGATCATACTAGGGTCCTCCTTTATTAAAAGAAACACAATTGATCCCTTGCGTGGTTTGTACCTCTTCCGTTGGATTCACCATTACCTACTTTGCCAATTGGTCTGTGTCTCAATGATACCAGACACTTCTGACCACATGTGAGGATGAAGTACAGCTGATTGACAGGTCTCAGTAACACGTTCAGGTCAATGTTGACATTGGCGTTGGTAACCTAAATTGTTTGTGTTAAGCCTTTCTACACTCTGCATGGTAGTTGGCAAGTTCATCAATCAGACAAAATGATCAGTGTGTAGGCCATTTTTGTGTACAGGCATGGTTGTCTATTGTCAGGTTCATGTAGCAAGTTTGTGCTGCATGCAGTGTACTCAAACCATTGTACTTTGGTCCTCTATTATTATCCCCCTGGCTTGAAAAGCAGTAGGGGGGTTTTGCGATAACGCACATGCCCGTATGTATGTATTATGTGTGTATGTGTGTTCCAGTTGGTTAGGTTTTGATATGTATGTGTGTTCCAGTTGGTTAGGTTTTTGTTTTTCAGGTCGTCTTCGAAAAGTTGAAGTCCAATTTAAAACCGGACTTGGGGTTAAGGTGCAATAGAGGTTCCTTCATATGTGGAGATGTCAAAGGTCACGGTCCAAGGTCAAAAGTTATCTGCAGTCATGTTCCAGACTGCCATCTTGCCAAGGGGATGACGCAAGTTTACTTGCTCTATTTGTCATTTTACAAGCAGGTGAGACTTGTTATTTGAGAACTGCCTTGTTTGCATTAAATGTGATAAAAATAGGTATTTTTTATCCCCCTGGCCTAAAAGGGCATGGAGATTTGGGGTAGCAGATACCTTCTGTGTGTGTTTGTCTGTGTGTGCAGTGTGTTCCCTTTTTGTTAGGCTGTGTGTGTGTTCCATAGCTTTCCATTTTGGTTTGGTTGTCTGGTTTGTGCTATTCTTGCATGCTTTCCATATTAACTTTATACTTGGGAACTAACAGGAACCACTGACCAAGGCTTACATAGGGTGTGCACACATTGACCTCTGATGACCTCTATATGACCTTTGACCCCATTCTCTTAAAAATTCAGTTTACACAGTCGGAGAAATGAGCAAGTATGGAATGATGCGTATCTTTGTCAAGGCTTTCAAGATTCACTACAAGCAATGGTACAAAATGTTAAACGATAAATAGCATACGCTAACTGCAGAGCACAAACAAAACCGCACCGTTGTTTCCTAGTTAATTTCTGCGCATGCGTACTGATGCTTGAGTGAATTCTATTTTTAGATGCCCGGTAGCGTCGGCGATTCACCGGCAAACAGCGCCAAAATCTGAAGTACAAAATACCTTTTCACGTGAAATATATCTTACAGAAATGTAGACGAATGTCAAAGGAACAAAAACCATTGAGGGCTGCATGACGAAATTAACAGTAAAGGGTGGAATTTTTTATCCTAACATTGCACTATTTGCCGCTGCCAGGCGATTCACCGCCATCTTAAAATAGACAGCTTTGAAAAAATAAAATATCTGCAGGGGGTGCAGGCCAAGAAATACGCAATTAAAAAATCAAGTTTAAGCTAAGGGTATTGCCCTCAAATTAGAATCCACGTGCCTACGTATTTGGTAGTATGCGCTAACAGTATAATTTATATGCAAAACTTACATTGTTGCCAAATCAAGCTGGCCAAGCTGCCTGTGCTTACAACAGACTTACATGGCTTATACGCACACCTGTGTGAAGGCCGATAAGCATTTGTAACAAGGGTAACTTATGTCTACTGAAAACTCCTACTATAACAGACACAATTTCAAAAACTGCATGCAAGGGTGAGGAGTTGACTTCTAACTATTCATTTTGTCCCATTAGTCTTTCGTTTTTTTAAATTAGCTGCATGTTGAAAAATGGCATTAAAACTTCTGGAAACCATATGTCCTTCAGAGTTATTTGATCAAGGGCGGCGCTGTTGGCGCAGGAAGGTACGGATCAGAACGAGTCCTCTGCCAGAAGGCGAAATTCATTATTACCCATAATCACGGTCTATTGCCGGTTGCAATGCGAATACAAACACGTCAATGAACGCAACATGTATGATCACATGCTTTAGTCATGACAGTAAGACCACCCTGGTTGGCCTCCTTGTTGTTTTTTAAACGATTGGAGTAAATGACAGTCGAATGTAAAAATCGACGATTTCTTCTTGGCAGTAAGGGATCATTCATAAAAGGAGGTGGCACTTCGTTATGGAGCTGTAATCAGCCTTAACGATGAGGTAAGCTAGGAATAATATTCGTATTGTAGCGGTTGTACCCAACGTCAATTCAGCAACTTGGCCTTGTTCAAAATGTTTTCAGTGGTGGCGCCGCAAGCTGGCAAACAGTCCCAGGGGCCCAACCAGGGGATGCGGTCACAATTTCGAATGTAGGTTATGAGGACTCGAGATGGGGATTATTAAGGGCATGTCACATGCCAAATCTATTACGCATTTCAAAGTAATTCCATACAAGGTCTACCATGAAACACTCATAACAAATAATTAGGGAAACTATGAGTACATTTTTATTTCTTGTAAACCAATATATGAAAAAATTTTAATTATTTCAAACAGTATTTTATACATCATTCAAACATTGCTACTGCGCAATGATGGTCACGTGGGCGGTTACGACGGGGAAAATACAATTCTGAAATTTTCCTCGGAAAACACAGGTGAATATTGCATCCGACCTCTAAAACAAAAAGGGGGAGGTCCCAGGAAATGAGATGATAAACCTAGTCCAAATCTTTACGGGGCATTCCATTCCAATAAACAGGGCCACAAAAAAGAACCTAGTCCAAATCTTTACGGGGCATTCCATTCCAATAAACAGGGCCACAAAAAAGAAAACACTACCAGTGACATCATTAGTGAAACTATTGATTTTCAGTCAGTGCCATGAATAGATTCACACCAGTCACCTGGAATTTTCTATTACACTCTGAAAAATCAATAGTCATTAGTGACTAATATTTTCACCAACCCAAATATTGAATGCTTTCTCGCCCCTCCTTGTAGACTTGACACAAACCACATCAATTCTATTTGCATTTCCTGAGACCTAAGGTTTAACTACAGAAAGAATAAACTACTGTGTTTAAGGTTTCAAATTACACTTCGCATGGATCCCCTAAAGTGCCTGATGGAACTACTCTTGCTGATATGATATGAACACACCCATACCCGTACTTGTTACAAAAATGAAAAGATCCAATTATGGACAACTTTTTAATTTTAGAACCTTAATTAAAATGAAGACCAATCAAGATATAGTCAAGCACAGCACAACTTTGATAACTTAAAACATTTCTCAATAAATTTATTCTCTGATAAATACATCTGGTAACTTTAATATGTTAATTTACAAATGGTTCACTTTGGAACATAAGTACTATTGTACATTCAGCATTAGTTAGCCACTCACATTTGACCTTGCCAAACTTACACAAATACAAGGTTACACTGAGTGACTAACTTTTGTTGTACAGGAGTTTTTACTAAAATATTCTAAACAAGTAATACTTTTTTCTTAAACATTACCCTTCATTACTACAAAATAAAAATATTACCGAAAATTTCATGGATGAGCATAAATCTGGTAATATTTATGATATGGTTGATCATTTTTGTGCAATATAAACTTTCCAGCCATTGCCAAGCAAAAGCAGTGGAAAAGGAACACATCCCTGTAGAGCAATGAAGTACAAAGCTTTCAACAAAACTAGTCAAGGTGGATTATTTTCACAACTTTTTCTTGACGTAACATATACATGTTCAATAAATGTTTTAAATATATTATCATGGCAAGATTTACATAATTAAATAAATATTGCAAGTTCTACAAATAGGTGAAACAGTTGAACCAAAACATACCGCAATAACATGCTGGGCAGAAAATTAGATGCAACCTTATTCCTAGGAAGACTATCAGAGGACGAAATGAAAACCACAAAATGTTGCAGGGTTTTCAAGCAATAGTAAATTGTAATGCTAACATTTGGGCAGTTTAATAAGTAAAGGCATAATCAATTCTAATCACCTATGCATCAAATCAACTTGGAGTGAATTTCACAAAAAGAGTCACCAAGTTGACATTTATTGGAATCATAAGGTTAATGCCGGGATCATCCTTTTTTACCTTTCATGCACTGACAAAGCCACAGGCCACGTGTTAGCTTGACAAATTCCATTATGTCACTCATTCCTAGGCCATTTATTCCTGCAAACTAACATGCTAGTGCTTAATTTTTTATTGATGCACTCGAAACAGACACACTAAAGAGAGAGAGTCCTAGTCACTAACATACAATTTAGCAACTAAAATTAATGTGTCATGATTTTCTAATTTAACTTTACAGATCTCCCCAAAGATTCGAATTCATTTGAACCATGAACATTTTTAATGATGGATTAATATTCCTATTAGCCCTAGTTTTATTTATTTAAATACGTAACTAATTATATGTCATAATTTCACACAACATGAATGCTGTCATATGTTGCTGCAATTTTGTATTGATTCTTTTTTTTTTTCACTACAATAAATCAATTTCAATCACTTGGTGTTTTACACGTCATGTCCTGAGCTTATACCATAATCCTTAATGAGGTTTACCATCAAGAGTTTGTTACATAATATTAATGAATACAATCATGTAGGTTAACATATGCAAAAACAAAAAAAAAGCAGCATGGCCATGCATAATCAGATTAGAGTGATAGTCCTTAAGCCATTCAGTACATTTTAGCCGAATTGGTATCCTGAAAGAGGCCAAGCTATACTTATTATTCAGCCTCAGTACACTATCCCTACACACAAAAAGCATGATAGCATTTCTGGAATGGTAGCTATAACCAGTAAGGGGACAACTAAGGATTAAACAGGGTCAACATTTTAAAATGATCCGGTCATGTTTAAACTATTTCACACCATTTGTCCAACCATCAGGATTCCAAAAAGTTTTGGAGTTAAGGTTAAAAACAGTCAAACAGTTAAATTTTTAGTTGTAAAGGGGTTCAAATTTACAGTTGTGCCGATTTGGATGCAAAATTGTGCAAATTTTTGGTGGTGTCAATAGGAGTCAAATAAGGAATAGTTTTTGAGGTCTCAGATGATTAGTTCCAAAGTAGGGAAGCAACGTCAAGCCACATTGAATGCAATGGATGTAGACCTTGTTTGCCCCCACAGTTGGTAAATACATTTTAGAAAGTCAAACACTTTCCTTATATTAACCTATGCGCTCCACCAAGAAAATGCCGCCATATTGTATCCAAAGCAGAGCAACTTTGGAAATTGACCCCTGTAACAACTGAAAATGACCCTTTTTATTGATTTTGTGTTCGCCTGAACGAATGTTCATGGAGGCACCAATTTACTTAGTCCAAATTCTGTGTGCCGTCCGTAGTCCGTCGTCCGCTGTCCGTCCGTCCGTATGAGCGGTTCAACCTTTTTTAAAAATGCTCTGCCAGACTTAACGCTAGCGCCAGATACTTCAAACTTGATAGGATGAAAGAGTGAGGTGCCGCAATATTATGTGTAGCTTTTGGCCGCATTATTTGAATAATTCAGGAATTTTTAATTAGCTTATTTGCATATTTTTCAGACCATTGCGGTTAAACCTTTTTGAAATGCTCGATGGCGAAACGCTAAACGATTTACTTCACACTTGGTAGGTGATAGAGTGAGGTGCCCAAATATTAGTGTGTAGCTTTTGGTCTGAATTATTGTCAATTATTATCTTCATTAGTTATTTGGGCAGGTCAAAATGACAACCCTTCCTGCAAGGGTTGTGTGCAAGTTATCTGGGTTCCGTCTCAGGGCAATAATGATGTAACGTGCGGAAGGAAGAGGGTTAAAGAGTGTCTCGACATGATTAGATGTGGGCATATTTCGGGCACATTACATATGCAAATGAGCTAATTAATATGCAAAAATCAGCGTAACGCTATATTTTTGAAACCGGTACATCGATATGCAAACAAAATTCCTCACTGCACGAAAACCATTACTGGTGCAATCTTCTTTGGCCATTGAAAGTCCTGATAACAAGCGGGTAGGTATGCAAATTGAGCTAATTAAATCTGCATAATTGCTGTATCGATTAAATGGTTTACATCGGATATACAAAATTCCTTGCTACATGAAAAGTACATACCATACATCTGTGTGTAAATCATATGGAGGGGATGGGTGGTGGGGTGTTGGGGAGGGGGCAGGGTGGGGTGTTGGAGTGGGGGCAGGGCTAGGGGGTGTTTCGTTTGGGGGGTGTGGGGAGGAGGCAGGGTGGTGGGGTGTCTGGTGTGGGGAGGGAGGCAGGGTGTTGTGGTGTTGAGGAGGAGGCAGGGGGGTTGGTGGGAGCAGGGCAGGGTGGGGGGTGTTGGGGGGGGCCAGGGTGGGTGTTAGTGGTGACGTGGGGTGCATCGGGAAGGGGGGCAGGGTGGGGTGCTAGGGAGGGGTCGGGTCTGGCATCGGGGTAGGGTGCGTGGGGAAGGGTGACTGAAATTTCAATTGGCAGGTGTGAATGCGAAGGGGCGGGGTTGACCTCATGTGAACCTTGGTACTTGGTGACTTTGTGTGACCTTGGTGACGTCTCTGTGACATTGGTAACTTCTGTGAACCTTGGTGACTTGTGATCTGGTGACTTCATGTGACCTTTGTGACCCCATGTGACCTTTGTGACCTCAGGGGACACATGTGCCCTGGTGCTTGACCTCATGTGACCTTTTTGTGACCCCAATATTTTGCAACTCATAGCTGCCCAATATTGTGGGCTCCACCCAATCCAAAGTCAAAGCAAACTTGGTCATTTTGTATAAACACTTTCTCAGTGGCATTTGTTTCTCTTTCTTATCATTCATTGCCAAAATTCATCATAAGCAAGTGATCACGCAACAAGGCGACCACTTGTGGTTCGAGACAACCGCCCTTGTCGCTGTTTTTTAGCCTATAACTCCAAAACCTTTTTGGAATCCTTATGATCGGACAAATTATGTTGGTATACTTTTCAACATGATTGAAGAGCAATTTATATTTTCCCCTGTTAAACCTTGGTCCCTAGTACCGGCTATATCTACCATTACCAAAATGCCTATCAGGAATTTTTTGTGTGGGCCATGGTAATAATGATGCTGCCAAATAAGGGTAATTGTGTCCCCTTTCAGGACACCAACCAATTTGCCCAGCTTATGGGACTATGATCCAGTGGGTCAACATTCCACGACCATCCCAATTCAAACGCCTCCTTCAGATAATGGATTTTAAAATGTGCACTGAATGAAATAAAATGGTGAACATTTATGAAAGAATCAAAGGAACTTGGTAAACAAAATCCATAAGTGGAACAAAAAGTGAATCATAGCATACTAATGTGAAAAGTTTGCATCGGGGCCCTCTTGGACGGCTACTATAGTTTGTGTATGATTTCTAAAGAAGTATCCACTTCATGTGTAGAATGGAGACATCCCAAATGCCACTGACCCAGACAGGGCTAGTTTGGCATGTTGGTGTTTCTATAACAGAGCAAGCAAAATTGCGATCCCCCAGTAGCATAAGGGATTCCTCCCAGTTACAACTATTAACTGCAGACCACATCTATTAACGTGTCAAGTTACTCCCCTGCAGACACATAATATTACATGTAACACTAATCTTTATTTCAGCTGCCAGCACTGCTAAATTACTTATTAGGTCTGACTTGGAGCATACCAAAACAATCCTTTGCCCTTGAGTCTTGGCAAGAGACGGCAACCTTTTTCTTCTGGAAATTCTCAGAATAGGGCAATTAAATTTGCCATATTGTCATTAAATGTAAATTGTTAGTAGAAGCAACCATTTTAAGCTCAAAATTCGAATTTTAAAGAAACACATGTGCATTAAGCTGTACCAAATAATCTAATCACACCCTACCAGGACATTGTATGTCTTGAATCCATCCTTGAGTCAGCTCGCACGGCGGAGATTCTGGCCCGAAATAAGCTCAGGACCATGAACAGTCTTATTATCTCATAAGGACAGCTATTTCAATATTTTTCTACTTCAATCCACAATCTGATGTTTTTATGATTCCAATCGTCCAACTTAAAATACAATAACTCATAAACAAATTTTGTCCTGGAGTGGGATTCGAACCCCGACATTAGATAAACAAGACGAGGCCCACAGACACACGCCAAGCAATCCGAGCCGGGAGAAAGTCGTTCTTTTGTAATACTTCAATATAAAATTAACGGAATAAGCGACACATAATAATGAATAGCGTCCCTATGAGACGAGTGGAAAATATAGCTCCTGGAGCATGATTTCGGGCCAAATCTCCAAGAATCAGTCAGTCAAGGGTGCTGACTTGGCCAAAGGAATCCAGCACAGGTTTGCACAAATGTAAGTGCATTAGCGCTATTATTTCCAGTATTTAGTGCCATTTTTATACAAAAGCTACTCGCACGGATGACAATTTAGTGAGAATTCATTAGAATACATCAATATCATTGTGACTCATATTTTGTGGCCGGTATAAAATTTGATCAACTTCCTCAACATAAAGCAACTTACAACTGAAAAAATTGTCTTGTACACACTTTAAGTACATTGCATTCACTTTGCGTCAATATCATCCAAAGGTTAAGTCCAACAACGGAAGATTCAACAGTTTCTGTCATTAACAAATATTTGTAACAGGGTTTATATGATTACTAGCAGCTTAAACTAAAAAAAAACACATTAATGAACAAAGGGTTCCATGAATTACAGGCCATAGGAAAGAGGAAAAATAACCTTGTAAAGAATAGTTCACTCAACTGATGATGGCAGGAGCTTAGTGTTTAGAAAAAACTACTAATACGTAAGCACATATTTAAAAAAAAAGGGGAACTTGGAAAATTCAATATGCAAATGATAAAATGTTTGCCTGCCAATGATCTCAACATTAAGCCCTTTTGTTCATTAGGCCCTTTAGGTTTCACACCACCCATAAAATTGCCATTGGTTTATGTACAAAATTGGCCCTAATTAAAACGTAAATTTCTCATTACCGAAGCGACTCAGTTGCTTTAATTATGCATTACCCCCCCCCCCCCCGTAGGCCACACAGGCTACACTAGTGGTCTGTAACTAGTCTTGAACTCAAGATGACAGAAACAAGTTCAATGTACTAGATGTCAGGGGTCACAAACTTTTCTTGCTAGTATACTACACACATCGCCGATAGGTTTCACACCACCCAAGAAATTGCCATGGTTGATGTACAAAAGTTGGGCCCTACTTAACGTAAATTTCTCGTTAATGAAGCGACTCAGTTGCTTAATTATGCATTACCTTGGACTGCTAGACCTCGGCATCCCATTCAGCAAGAAGAATCCATAAGTTGACAACGGACAGTTTTCGAACTACTGAAGCATGAAGACAATGATGAATTCCGATCCCCTCTGAACTGTGGCTTCTAGTCAAAATATTCCTATGGGATGGTTGTAAAATTAGACTGGGAATTACCTTTAGTGTAGTTTAATTTGGCCTCACAACATTTGTTTTTTTCTTGATATTTTGCTTTTTATTTTTTGTTTTTTACTTTAAAGAAATTTTAACACCAAAAAATATGGCCCAGGAAGTTCCAGTAGTTTCACTATTTTTCAATTTGAAACTTAGACGTCACTTTTTTAGCCTTTTCCCAAACACTTCGGCCAGAGGGTTGCAGACCAGGATCTATTTAGTGGTTGTGTTGTTGTGAAATCTTTAGGCCATTTTGTCGTAGTGATATTCTAATAAACTGCTGGAGAATATAATCTACTGATTACCAATGAATACAAATGCACTACAGTAAGGACTGATTTTGTGGGTTTTTAACTTTGTGTTCCCTTGGCTCTTACAATTATCTTGTTGTACTCTCCCCTCTGTACGTATTGATGAATTCAACTTAACACAAGCTTGACTAAAAAAAATAAAAAACAAGTCCAATGTAATTCCATACCCTATTTTGTTATGCAAATGCAGGAGGTTTTAAGTGCAAATAGGATGCCATTTGTCAGAATCCCATCAAACATACATATGCCAAGTCTTTGGGCAGTGGATCTTGAAATGGTTCTTCAGACCAAACACTATTTCTAAAGCCACTGACTCATGGAAAGATAAATTAGCGCATTCCTAATACATTGGCAGCACACAGATGTATCACCATGGAGCTATTGTACTAAGGACCTTCTTCACCTCACAGAGGATATGCTCTGGTCAAACAGCAAGAAAATTACAAAACTCTTTTTAATAGTAGATGAAAACCCATATGCTCACACTAATTCTTTATGACAGAAATACAATAATATGAAAACTTATTAAAAATGACACATTAAAAACTCACAAGATACATCTTTATAAACCAATACCTTAATAACATTAATGATCTAGGATTCCAATCTAAAATTGGCAAACATTTCAAGGTCGTTGCATAGTGTCATGCCGCTTGCCGCTTTGATGATGAAATTTACGTCACTACGCAATCATGTCAGAATCTCTAGAGGTGGCCCAAGTGGCAAAGCGTCAAGCCAATAAATCAATCTCCCTGCCGCTAGGGCTGCCGCATTGCCCAAAGCGGCAAATCGCCTTGAGTTGACTTAAAGTCAACTCTGGAGCGGTGCCACTCATGACGTAGTTCCAAGCGATAGTGCCACTTGACTATATTAGCTCAATCCTGCAAGTGGCATACACCAAGCGGCTTTGTGAGCGGC
The DNA here is from genome assembly GCA_023653785.1 of Ophioderma brevispina. Taxonomy (NCBI): domain Eukaryota; kingdom Metazoa; phylum Echinodermata; class Ophiuroidea; order Amphilepidida; family Ophiodermatidae; genus Ophioderma; species Ophioderma brevispina. The sequence goes on from JAMKCH010004132.1 coordinate 33,811, forward strand.
AAGTGACATGACACTATGTAATCACCTTTACTGTAGACAAGTCTTCTAATTAAAGGGGATGGCCGGATTTAAGTATATAAAGTTTTGATTTGTTTAAGTTTGGTTGTCAGAGCTAAAACATGATTTGTAATCCCCATAGATTAATGTGTAAAATTAATATTGGTTGACCAAAATGGGCACATTTTTGCTCATAACTTCCAAACCAAACATCCTTTAGCCCTAAGATTTACAGGGTAAATGAGGAAAAATAGAAGGCTTTCTTCGGAATTTTGACCACTTAAGTTAAATCTGGGATTTTGGGGACGAGGCTATTAGCGACCGTGCCATGGCCGCCCTTTAAGTCACATCCAACATAAGGAGGATGAGGGAAATTGTCATTTGCACTTAGGTCTAACCATTTTAAGTTATAAATGGGCTAAATTTGTTAACATATTTTACAACTCTTACATGATTACAAGTATGCCCAACTTCTCTGTTTACATCAATGTAGAGATGGACATAGGTAAGTAATGACTACCCTGTACATTTTAGTAAAACTATCCACAAGTAATAACTTAGACCATGGAAAAAAGTTTTGTCTCAGAAATCCATATACATAGCTATGTGAAATCAGATTGCCACATAGTGTATATTAAAAAGAAGAAAAGGGTGTGCCAAAAATTCAACAAAAACAAATTTCACATACATGTAGCACGTAGCTTTTGCCAAATGTTTTCAAGACAAATCATTTTTGGGGACCTTACATCTACATACCGTATTGTCTGCAATAAATGCTCCCTCTAATAAATGCCCCTCAAGATTTTTTTTGCAAAAAGTACCTAAAAATACAAAAATTATGTCATTAATGCAAGTATCCACTGAGAGATAATTAACAATCGCGATCACAAAATTGACGGCAGATTTACTGGCCTGAAACTGCCTAATATGTGCACAACCTACCCAGTACATTGTTAAAGTATAGATAGATTAGATAACTTTGACCCCACCTTTGACAAGTTTAGATTTTCAAAGAAATTGCATCTCTCCATGCACAGCTGTTTGACCCCATGTAAATTGTCTCTTTTATTTTTAGAACAATTTTAAGAAGTAGCGACACAAATTTGACAACTGATTTAAGTAAGGACACGAAAGAGCTATTATCACTGCAAAATTCTGACAAATCCACTGTGGGAATCTTGCTATATAGGCCTACAAAGGTCATGATTTGTATGTTATAGTGCCCATTCTCCATTGAAAGACGTGTACAAATAGATTTTAAAGCAAAAATGGAATGAAATTTCATCAAATTTACACGGGATGTAGCTAGTGGAATAAATAATCCAAACAGTTGTCAAAACTGTGTTGCCGTTGATATTTCTGCTTTTGTCATTATAAATGAGTCTTTCAAACAGCTGTGCATGTAACAGACCTTTTTTAGCAGACAGATAAGTTATTTTTGTACAGCTCTGGATGCAGCCATTGTTGTTGAGCTTGTTCAAACATGGATCCTTTTTGTGTGGGAGCACTGGGTACTCCCAGACAGTGCTGGATATGGTTTGCAAAGGAAATATATAATCTATAATAAACACCCTCTTTTTTAAAATTTCATGGCCCTGGAGCATTTATTACAGTCAAAACGGTAGTTTGTTTTGACATTTTGCAAAGGGAATACCGACATACATACACACAGACATACACACAGTAGACATCTACTATCACAAAATCCCCATGGCTTTTTAAGCCAGGGGGATAAAAATTGCAATTAAATTTTCATGATGCATCTGTATGTATTGAAAGTAAGAGAGGGATCATTATTGTGAATTCTCTCCCTTTTTGGTAGACATTTCATATAGAAGTCCCATGGATGCAAATGAGGTATTACAATTGATTCCGACATGCACTGTATGACGTTGTGCAGTAGCGCTTGACGGAATGAATGGCAATACCTCATTTGCATCAATGGGACTTCTATATGAAACGTCTACCCTTTTTTTCTGCAAGACCATCTCCTACTCAACAATAATCCTGTATAGATTGCACAAAAATCCTTGTTACAGTTTCACAGGTTTAACCTCATTGTTGTTGATGTTCAAAATAATGACCCAGAGACCCTTGTGACCTCTGGCCTAGTTTGCAAGACGATACCAAACATGATTACACAATTAACACCATTCCTTTGGAAAAACACTTCATTTTTTTGCTAAAAGCTACTGAATAAATATTGATATTCAGAATGTAACTGGAAAACTCATTTAAGAACTGAGAAAAAAAATCAATGGGGGGGGGGGAGTTAAATAATAAATTGTTGCAAACCTGGAGTTTTGTCATCTTTTAACTGTCCAATAAGTTGATTTTTAACCATGAGTCTTGATAATGCCCAATAAATACATTTTGAATGTCTATTTCAACAGATTACTTATCATTACTACATTTGGTTTTTTTTCCTATGCCCACTAATTTGTTTTTGAGTATACCCAACAAATATGCATATTTTAAAACCACAAGACCACCATCTTTCACTAATCCCAATAAATATACCATTTTATGTCTGTTTTTTCAGTATGCCTAATAAAGAGATGATTGTGTAGACTGGCAACATTTCTAAGCACCAAAGGATTATGGGGGAAATCCCACATGATTATTTACATTACCCATGACATCAAGGAATTCTCCTACTGATCAGTATGATGCCTGTGAGATTGAAGGATCAATCAAAAGGCAAAAATAATCTTAACTGTAGCTGTTAAGTCTGTCATGGACTGTTGTTACCTGTGTCGGTATATTGCAATTACTATGAAACCATTGCTGTCAAAAACATTCAAGTCCCAACAACAAGTTGCTAAGCATTGGCACTATAGTCCATTTATCTATCTCGAGTCAGTGACATCATCACGTTCAGACAGATGTTTTGCGTGTGCTTTAGTGCACCGCCTTTATACGCGTGTTCGTATATGAGCGCTTTGAATCAATGCCTGTGATTTAATGCTGCGACCTCTGCATAACACTGATGTCACTGACTCGAGGAAGGTAAAAGCACTATATTCATTTATTTCAGTTCATTTAAAGTGGGTAACCTGATCATGATCCAAATTTTCATATGATGTCCCCCCCCCTCACACATGGACGCATATTACCAAAAACATCTCATTACAAATTTTGAGTTAAATTGGTCCCCACGGTTTGGATAGTACAAGCAAAAATGTGTTTTAAAGGGATAAGCAGCGATTTGCTGATCCGAAACATCACAAAATCATCAAAATTTGTATATTGTTATTTTTGTTACTGGCATAGATGTGCTAACATAACCTGCAAGTGGTTGACTTCAAATCCTTGTATTAAAGAAAGGCAGTACTTTTTATTCAATTTTGTAATTTCTATAGATGCATATAAAAATTCCGACTTGAGATCAAAAAATGCCTTTCGGTGTGAATATGCCAGATTTATAAATGTAATATTGTGCACCATGACCTGTACAGTGTCTCAAACACAAATATTATTGATCTTTGTTTATTCTGCACTAGTGTAAACCACAATCAGCTGTTTGGTGTAGATTTGAGTCGTCATCGCTGTACGTCTATTTGCAGGAGACGGTATGACGAATTTCCACAAATACTTTATTTTTTCACTATTTGGTGTTTTTGTTCCTACATTAAAGTAGTTATATGGAATTGTGCATAGTTACCTTTGATTTATTATCGCTGCTTATCCCTTTAGTCCGTAGGAAAGTGTTAATAAATGTGGATACCACATTTGGAGGCATTTTTTGTTCATAACATAAAGAGGAAACCTTTCATGGACCTCAAATTTCACTGTGGTAATGATAAAAATATGATCTTTCTTCTGATACCAAAATCGCAATTTGGATGGAGTAAAGCTGGGAGACTACGCTGTTGATAGGGTCACCGACCTTTAATTGTTGTAAGATGATTGTCCATTTAATTTCATATGATTGTCTTTTGAATACCTGTCATTATTTAGGAAAAATATAAAAGAGTTGCATAAAAAAATTGAATATTTCATTAATTATAGGCCTCTATGCTTAAAAGTATTAAACAAACTGCCATGCAAACAATTAACCCCCAGATATTAACTTTTTGCTGGAATTCTGTTATCAGAGATGTAACTTTTCCAGAAATTTCCGGATTTGGGGCCATAAATAAAAAAAATTCCAGAAATGTAAA